>NJRQ01000079.1:326527-342104 GCA_003063805.1 Aphaenogaster ashmeadi
TATAATTTTGTACAACATTTTCTTCTACTCTAAAGGCCCTAAGATTTAAAACGTGTAAACGTTTTCCTACAAGTAAACGTTTTTTTAGAAGTAAATGTAAACGGATAAACGTTTACACGTATATTCGAAAAACGGAATAAAATAAGAGCCCTAGTATAAAAAGCCATTTCTCAAAAGTTCTTATCATTACTGTTAATGTATACAATAAAATTTGTATCATATTTAATATTATATTATAATTTTGTATAATATATATCATTAAGAAATAATAAAACCAACGTTTTAAGTAAAACTCAAGTTAATTATATTGTATATATTAATAGTATATTTAATAAAGTTATTACAACTGTATGATGCTAAGCAACGTTATGTGCGCGAATTGCAATTTAGGAATTGGTATTTAATTAGCAATATGCAATACGTATTCCCGAAATATATATATGTGCACAGAAGATATCGGAAGCTTCGAATTCACGCTATAGACAATTCGTACTATAGATGGAAAAAGAAGAACAGAACTATTTTGTTTCAACTAAGTTTGCTTCACGAACTATACAGACTGATATCCTTTATACACGCAACTGCTCTCGAATCATGCTCGTTATATTGATTTAGAGAGAATGAGAGTTAGAGAGAGAGAGAGAGAGAGAGAGAGAGAGAGAGAGAGAGAGAGAGAGAGACCTGGAATCTGTAGATACAAACGAGTAAATAAGACCTCAGTGAGCGACGACTTCGGGAGCTACGAGCTTTCGAATCGTGTTGTTTCTTTTAAGGAACGGAATAATAATTTTAACATTTTTCACAACAAAGTCGTTCTCTTATTCTATCGCATCCCATCCAGGAAAGGCGATGAAATATGCAATAATAAAAGCGGAACGATATATAAAAAGCAAAAGATAGATACCTACTTACAGTCGGATCGTCTTGCTTTATTCAAACGGAAGAACGCTGTATAACAACGCCAACTATTGTATAGATAGTTATTTTTAACGATACTTTGAACGTAGTTGTCGCTCGATTATATTTATTCTGTCGATTTCACAAAAGTACCCATATACAGAAAATAAAGCGAGAGCAGAACGAATGAGATATGAAATTTATACTTTTAGAATATCATTCTTTTGAGACAAGATTTTAAATGAGATCTCAGATTTTAAAGATAAAAGTAATGCTTTCAGATTTTCATTTGAAATTAGAAAATCTACTGCTCTTTTATTCAAACGTATTTTTCTTGTGAACCAGATTACTTTACATTTATAATACTAGATTACCTTACAACAATTAGTTATCGTGGATTAAACTTGAAGAATCATTAAACATATGCTGAATTGTTCGTCGTTCACGATATATAATTTCGAAAACATGTGGCTGAGCAATCAGCATCCTTTCGCGAGGTACTTTGTATTATATTTCATTGTCCGATATTTCAATACTGAAAGTAGCGGATGTCAAATGCGAAATGCACGTAAATGCGGGTCCGACTTCAAAAACTGCGCTTTCGAGTCGCGTTGTTTCCTTCGGATTATCGGGTACCTTATGATATATGTGAAGGGAACTCGGAAAAGTAGCGGGATAAAGCGGGCGCACAAGATCTATCGCGGCAGTGGTTGCTTTAAGAAATATCGGGGAAACTCCGTGGACCCTCAAAGAATGGAATACTTCGACTGCGTTTAAACGGGGGGGAGAACGGTACAACGGATACTCGATACCGTTCCTCTGGATAAACCGAGCTTGAGTGCTGTGAATGCTGACTTTCCCACGACTGCCCCTTCCGTTTTTCTCTCTATCGACGTCCGCTATTCCTGCGGAGGCCCGTTTTGTATTGAAAACCAAATTTCGCTCGTCGACGCTACCGTCGCCGAGATGACGTTAAATCCGATATAAAACTTTTCGGTTCGACGCAATGACATCAAGTAGAAAAGAGGCGGAATATGCGAACGATGCTCGGGAGGAAATCCCATTTTTGCACATCAGTTTTTAACAATCGCCCGAGGTGAAACGAAAACATTCACGTGTTGCATGAAGAAAAGAACTATCATATACAAGCACGAAAAATGTCGCTTAATTGGAATCAAGTCTGTCTTAATCTATTAACAATCAATACTCAGTTTTTGGTATTATATGCATCTTCACAGTTGAAGGCCTTTATAGTTTAATTCAAATGCGGATATAAGAAAATTCTAACTGAAGTTCTTGATTTAAATATCTATAATTTTCATGAAGACGTGCAATCTATCATGTAAAGTAATCTGTTTGTAAATCTTACAAAACATTAATAAAAAATGATGTGATAAAGAGAATAGCGTAAAGAACGTTTGTATGCTCGTGTATTATAGTTTTATGGCATCGAATGGCTCTTGCGTGAATCTGTGCATTCTTACAAAAATAATGCTGGTATTTCTTTATCTTTTACGTTCCGTTCGCGTAAATATTTATACCGAATATCGGGAAAATGGGCAGCCATTTACACGGCTGAACTATCGATATAGTATAGCGAAGTGTATACGAAGTGTATACGAAGTGCTAGACACGTGTGTAGACAGGCACAGGGAGGTCCCCGAAGTTCTCCGGGCGTAATTCAGTAATGATCTTAGGGTAAGGTTCATAATAACTGCGTAAATGAGAAGGGTCCCGTAATTAATTCGAGAGTGTGAATGGAAAGAGAGAGAAAGCACGTTGAGCGTGCGCAATCCCGTCGTACTTGAAATAGATCCCACCTTAAGAGCCTTCTCGCAAAGCCACCGAAACGCTGTTAATTTGTTAAATATAAAGAGAGAATCGTTTCCTCCGTGTATATATAGTACGATGCAATTCGTAGCAGAGCTATTCTCTGCGTAACCATCGCAACTCGTTATATTGCCGAGCAATTAAAAACGCATGAAAGTTCAAGTATCCATTCTTGGTAGAATATTGCGATTATTACCTGCGGAAATGTTTTCAGCTTCGCGATTGGAGAGGAAAAAGTTATTAAAATACATGAAATTATTGAATACGTATTGTTTTCATGTCTGACGTAACGTCGTACTTTTTAATTGCAAAGTATTAGGATGCAAATAAATATATTTCCGAACATTGCATATTAAAGCCCGTGAAATGTGTATAATTAATGTTTTGCGAAGTATTAATTTCTGTTTAATAATGCCGATTTAATGTGGGGGGCTAATGAGAGTTTGATTATTTAAGTAATTGCACTTTTTGTATATCTCGGTATATAATATGTATATTGCGTTTATAAACGATTGTGCGCATGTGTTCACGGGCATTTCGCTTAAACTAGTCGTTCAAATTTTCTTAACTAGAAAGAGGTGCATGGCGCAGCAACCCAAGGAGAACAGAAAAGTCAAAATAATGTCAATTTGACATCATATTGACCAAATTTATGTCATTTTTGGTCATGATTGAAATCTCGATCTCAGATGACTTAAAAATGACTTTATATTGACTCCTTTTTATTATGTCTTTTTGATTTTTAAATCGAGATTTCAATCATGACCAAAAAATGACATAATTTGATCAATATGATGTCAAATTGACATTAATTTTGACCTTTCTGTTCTCCTTGGGAAGAGTTGCACGCTTGTGTGCACACAATACTATCGCAGCGGCATTATTCATGTGTTATTACAAACGGGGAAGCCACGAACCAGAAATGGCTCGTAAGGGAAATGGCGGTAACACAATCTACCTAATGATAACTAATACGTAATTTCGTACTATTGAAATCGCGCACATTGTTTCGGACATTCGAGAGGTAACGCTAATGGAAGAAATCGAGAGCCGTAGCAACAGATTTAATGCCATGAACAAATAGTTCTATTAACAGCAAATTCTCATCGAATTCCTGGTGTATAGAGAAGCGCATTATTCGATGCAACATTTACACGAAAGTGTTAACGAAGAGGACAATCGAATCGTTACAAACTTTATCATATCATTCTTGTAATATATGGGAAAGACAGACAACATGTTTATTAGATATTAATATATTTTATTAAATTTTATACACTGAGAGAAAAATTAACTAAATTTCAATAAATGTTTTCTCCAATAGTACTAATAAAGTATTTTTTTAAATTCAGTTAATATTTTTCGAATGAAAAAAATTTTCATCCAATTGAAAACAAATTTTCTAAACCTAATAAAATATTTACTGAATTCAAAAGAATACTTCATTAGTACTATTAAACATTTATTGAAATTTAATAAATTTTTCTCTCAGTGTACGAAACCTCGCTTTATATAACAAAACAAAAAAATAGGAACTTTTTTTACTAATTTTCGTCAACGTTTCAACGACGATTTTTGTTTAATACCTGTTTTTGTTTTTAGGACGAACTATATATTAATTTACATGTAAATAATATGTAAATAGATAGTATAAATAACAAAAGTTGTATAATATGATAATGATTTTGTAGCACGGAAATTGTCATTGCTATGTTATTATACAAAAAGAAGTTATTTTCAATTTGAAACAACTTGTCTGAAATTTAATCACATTACCAATTTAGTACCACTGCAAATATATTGATATATCTATAGATTAAAATGAGTGTTATCTACGTTGATGATAACTTGATGTTTAATCTCATATTACTCGTATAACTGAATGTGTAAATGCAATGTATGCGCATTGATCTCGTATTGCAACAGAGTACAATGTGTTTTTTTATAAAGATAGTTTGCAAAATAAAGAATGAATAAAATACATAAATGACGAACTTATCACGCTAATTTATTTACTCGCTTGCATGAATGAATACGTTGATTAATGCGCATGCTATACTATGCGAGACAAGAGCATTTAGGGCCACTTCGACCAAACTCCGATTAATTTAATCGTTGATTAAAGGGTTGCCAACATGATAAAATAATTCAGTGTGACCAATTGTATTTCTGGCGATATATGTTAGAACGATTATATTGCCAGAAATACAATTGGTCACACTGAATTATTTTGTTATGTTGGCACAACCCTTTAATCAACGATTATAAGTTAATCGGAATTTGGTCGAAGTGGCCCTTAATGCGGTCACTATAGCAATTCACTATGTACACTTCTCAGAAGTATATTAATAATGAAAAAATAATATGTAATAACATTAAAATAATAATATTGAAATAATATTATTATATATTTATTCTAGTCAGCAATTATTATCCAATAATTTATTATAGTTAGCAATTAATAACTAATAGATAAATTAATGAACGACAGATACGACACGTAATTTTACGAAGTTACGAAACCTTTCTTATTTCACGATGGTGTAGAGTACTCTCTTTAAAAACGTGCTTGCTTTTTTTATTAGTTCAAATAAACATTGGAAATTCTCATCTCAAGGAACCTTGTCTCTGTACAAAAAGTTTCGTATGACTCGCATACTCAAGAGGAACGTTTTCCACGAAAAGGTGTATGTACTCCTGATTAAAAAACATTACTGTGTAAAGCCTGATCTACAATGTGCTCTTTGCTTCTTGTTTCTTTAGAAATTAACCAATTGCAGTTGATTTTAAGAAGAATAATCGAACAGGATTGGATTAATTTCTAAGAAACAGGAAACAAAGAGCACATTGTAAATCAGGCTTTACACACATAGCAGTTAAAAACAGAAAATTCATTTATTCCTCTGCTTTATCGACCGTTTAGAATTTTGCAAAAATTTTCTTATATTCGTAAACGTTATTTTTTAATAACTGCCCGTACAAGAATTATTAAACATTACATTTTGCTATCAGCAGTAGTTTATTAACATTTGTGATTGTGCTTCCGAAGAAACGATAAAATTTGTTTCGCGCGCGTGAACGTAACAAATTCGAACATAACGATTGCTGAATTTATTTTTCATGACAATAAATGTAAATATCCAGTGAGAAGAATTTTCGAATGCTTGAAGCGATCAGCTCGATCATGGGCGCCCTTACAACTTTTTACAAGGGGGGACAGAGTGTAAATATACTTAGGGGTACCAGTTTTGTAAGGCTCTACCAAACGAACGTATTTTCAAATAATATTTTTTAAAGAAATATTTATGCAGATGTTTATTTTTAATTGTATATAAATTTCAAACAAAAAATTATCTGGTTATCAATCATAAAGTCATTCTAAATTGAAAAAATTTAAATCCAGGGGGGGCGTATGCCCCTCCTTGCCCCCCCCCCCATAGGCTCGATCATGGTCGTAAATTGGTGATCAAATTCGAGATGCTCGGAAATACCGACCGGTTCTGTCGAGGATTCATCCTGACCGCGTACGAGAGGTCGCCAGGAATCGATAAATTAGCTGTTTCGAAGCGCGCGGTGTTACCCTGTGCCGGTAATCGTTTGCGTCTTCGCGATGCCGCGAGAAGCATAGAGATGGCAACAGCCTAGTAATTGTCAATTGCCTGGCCATTGCCTGCGCGGCGGTGTTTATCTGCTGAATCTGCTCCATTTACGTGTACTAGTTGTACTGTTCCTTGGCACTACTACTGTTCCTTGAATGAAACGTTGAGGATACCGCTTGGCTAATTAATCGAGATGATTAAGTCCGCGTTAGGGTTGGCGAAATTTCCCGGATTACGGGAAAGCGTGGCCGATGGCCGATTGATCTCGGCATTTGCACGCTTGAGTGCCATAACCTCGAGGCATGTTTGCACTACCCAATTGTGTAGCAAGGAGATTCGATCGCAGAATAAGAAAGTGTTGGTCGGTCGCTCAAAATATGGATTACTCGACGGAGAAACTATGCCCGAGACAACCAATCTTAGTCAGCAGTAAGTACCAATTTCGTTTGTACTTTTAGCTTCGTATAATTACCTTAACACTAAACCTACCACCGCTGGTCAAATGACCGTTTTTAAACTTTTGATTAACACTAAGGCTGTGTTCGGGGAGATGCTATTAGCGCTAACAGCGTCGTTCTATCTTTGTCACCCACTGAAAGTTGAAAAAGGACAGAGCACGCTCATAGCGCTAAAAGCGTGCTCGCCGAACGCAGCCTAAAACTACCACCGCCGATCAAATTAAACGCCGACCGTTTAAACTTTTGATAAAAATTGTGCATTCAATGTTATCGCTTTTTCTCAATTGACTTCACCGACTTTTTCTTAATATACATATAATCCGGTTCGGTAGAAATAGGTATATATAAATTGTCGGTAGCTTTAGTGTTAAATTATGTTAGATAAATTTTAATCTGTATTATCTTGACTATATGAATAAAAACAAGACATTATAGCCACTAAAACTATATTTTATTTATCTTTTTTGCTATTGATTACGCAGGAAATAAACTTTATGCTTATTACGTTTCAGGGAAGATCTATTTCCTGATGCAGATACGCCGAATCGACTTTTCAATGGTGTACCATATAAGGAATTGCATATTATCAATATAAAATCAACTCCCAACAATACAATTATGACTTTTACTAATTACGATGGCACAGTATTATCGCTGCATACGGCAGGTATAGAGGGTTATAAGAACGCTAAAAAGGGGACGAACATTGCTGCTCAACAAACAGCTATAACTTTTGGTAACGTAAGTATACATTGAATGCAATCTGTGTTAAAATTTTACGTAGAACATGATACATTGTGCTAGACAAAGAAAGAAATATATGCATTTATCGTCAAAATGATATATGTTTCTCTATTTTTCAGCGTGTTCTTGAATATGGCGTGAACACAGTGAGGCTACGAATACAAGGTATTGGACCTGGTAGAATGGTGGGTATTTTACAGAAATTATTTTTCATTTTTTACGTATTATATGATATATTGTTTTAATTATTAATAGATAATATATTCTAATACTGAAAATCTTATGACTTTTAGTCTTCTATAAAAGGTCTTCAAATAACAGGATTGAACATTGTATCAGTTACGGATGATACTAGAGTAAGTTGGAATCCACCAAGGCCACGAAAACAAAGAAGACTATAATTATTAGATGTTATAACTTGTTACTAATTATAATTTCGATATGTTAATACATCGTGTAAAAATCTTCGCTAATGTTGTATTATATTTTATCTTTCTAAATATATATTGAGAACAAATTACCATTTTAATAAATAAAGATCAATTTAGTATAATATTTCGGAAAATCTCTATATATCTTGATATTTTTATTAATTTTATATAACTAGAGAAATGTGGGACGTTAATTAAATTCTGGGATATTAATTAATAATATAAAGATATCTTGTTTCCACTCTTTATTTTTCCAACTTTTATTTACAAAGTAATTGTTGTAGACATTTTTAAATAAATACATATAATAAATTAATATATCTTTAGAGAAATTAACAGCACGTTATTATACAATAATATTCCATCATTTTTAACGGCACATTATTATACAATAATATTCCATCGTCTTATATTGATATGAGGTATATTTGTTTTTTTTCTTACATGCTATTCTTTAAAAATGACTAGACTATTCCATTAAATACAACGTTATAAAAAACTGCTTGTACATATTTTTCAATATTATATGTTTTTGGTATGATATTATATTATTTTTATATGATAATCATCACACAAATATCATCTTTTGTATAATCATTCTTCGTCACATAGTTTGCTTTCTTGTAAAACGATATGCAGACTATTTCATTTTTTGACGACAAACTCTTTAATCCATTTGAAGAGTTTTTCTTAGAGAAAATGATAGGGCATCAATAATTTTTTTTTTAATTACAAATGGTGAGAAAAAAACCTTTTTCGTAAATTAAACTTCTTGACTTCGCAGTCAAGTGGATTATGAAGCTATAACTAATTTTAAATGCAATATACTTTAATAAAGTTCTTATTTATGCAATATAATTTCAGAAATATATGTTACTAAAGATTAGAAAATCCTTTATATTTGATAAATAAATATTCCACGATATTTTCACGTGAAAAATTCTGTTTCAAATTGATCAAAGAGTTTGTCGTTAAAAAATAATATGCACAAAAAGTAAGATATTTTATACATTATTTGCTATAAATAGAATTTTTGCAAATTCATTGCGTTTCTCTTTTGAATTTGGAATGAATGATGATATAGTACAGTTTTATCATATTATAAGAATTCAAGGGAATTCTCTCTCTCTCTCTCTCTCTCTCTCTCTCTCTCTCTCTCTCTCTCTCTTGTACAAAATAATTGCACATATATATTTTTTAATGAATTTTTGTTAATTATCGAATTCATCCGAAAATATCTTTATAATCCTTTTTGTCCATCTCTGCAGTATTATATACGCACATATACACATTTTACTCTGAATAATGAATATCCGTAGCTGCATTTATTATCGCATTCTGATAGAAAAATTTCACGCTAAAATTATTCGTGATGGTATATTTCGACATAATTCATAATTATTCGAATACTGTTCACAATCTTTGGTAGTCAGTTTAAAACAGTTAAAATACTTTTGATGCGGCAATAATAGATAATCTCTTAATTTAAATTCTTGTATCGCATTTTCAATATGGAATAAGCTATGTTCTGTAAAAATTATTATTTAGCACACACACATACACACAAAATTTCATCGATTATTTTAAAACAGAACCGGATGTATATGATTTGATAGAAAGATTATTCTGTATATCAAAAACTATGGATTACTTACATTTTTTACATATATCACATGTGCATTTTTTAAATTTGATTTTTCTACGAAATGTATAAACTTAAGAGATTTTTTGTTTTAAGATAGGCTTAAAGTTAAATAAATCTGTTCATTAATAGTAATTTCTGTCACATGTTAATTATCAAATGTGAAAAAAGACATTTCACATTTGTATGTAAAATGACATCGTTACATGATGAATTTTTAAAAATAAACAAAGGAAATAATACTCTAACTACAATATAAATACATTTTTAGGCATTTCAGGAAAAGTGTCATTTATCATCACATTTGTTATTTTACTCGCTAGCTACCATATTTTGCGAATATGATAGAATATTGATAACAGACACATATCTTAACAGTTTAATTACTGATTAACTATATAACCAACTTTTTCTTTCTCTGTTTGTATTATAGTAACTGTGATATACAAACTTGAAAAAAAGATCATTAACTTGAATAAATTGTCCCAATCATCGATGCAGTGCGCATTAATTAGTGCATACAAAAATGAAAATTCGCATTTTTCCGCGTCGAAATTTATCGGATAGATTGTGTCTCTTTCGTAATCCAAGAAACGTAATCGGAGACTCTCACGTAAATGCCAGGAAGTCGTGATCTGCTACAACCAACGCCAGTCGATACGACACCGATGACAATGAATCCAGCGGGGCGACTTCCGACCATCAGAGGTCCGCCGCTGTCAGCCTAGAAATAAAATACAGGATGCGTGCAGTCGTCCCGTAAGCTTCCGTGGTTATGGTAAACGATGCGGTGCAAATTCCACTTGCTCTAATACAGATTGCAGGGTTGCGGGAGTATCCATCACGATGGGTTTCGGTATCGTTCCACGCGGATCCGGATCGTAAATCTCGTCGCTGGGAATTCTCAAGATGGAAACGGGCTTTTAACAGCACTACGTTTATTGTCACCGGTATTTTGCCCAGTGCGTTAATATCGTCTGAATAATCTAGAGAATTTATGTATTGCGCTTCTCCTCCCTCTTTATTGTTGGGAAAATTACAAGAAGAATGGTTTAATTGTCCATGGTAAAAGAATGTTAACATTTCGATATTTTCATTGAAGAAAAACAACATTTTTTGACAAAGAATATCATCTAGTTCGCTAAAATGTTCTTATTATAGAACAATGAATATATTATTTGGATCTATAATTTACTAAACTTTTTAAAATAAGGTTTTCCACTATTAAAAAGCCGTGTTAAATTGATAGTCAAATTCATTGTTGTCTCTTTCCACGATGCCGATTGTTGTTTAGAGTTCGATCGCGTAGCGTGCGTGACTTTGCATCGTGAACGGATATTGTCGCATATTTTAACAGTTTATTCAACAATTTAATTTGATTTAAGGCTACTAAAATCTTTCTTGTGTGTTGGTGTGCTTCCAACGCTAGAGAGAACTATATTGTACATTTTCGATTAAATAATTGTAATCAAACATTTTTCTTTATTTAATACACTCTACATATATATACAGGTTGTATCATAAGTCACGCCCGATCTCTGGAGAATGAATTGACGAAGTCAAAATAAGTCGAAAATCAAGAATAACGAAATTGCGTTTGAGCCTTCTTTAAAGAGTTACAATGAAATAATCAAAAAATTTATTTAGATTATTATTTTTATTGAAATTAAAAGTTTGTAATTGTTTTGATAACAATAAATTATACAAAGTATTAGGGGCAGTCAAATGTAAACGGGTCAGACGCCAAAAAGTGTCATTAAAAATTTATTACCTCAAAAGTAATCTCCATAACTGTTAATACATTCTGTCTCTTATACACATCTAGATGTGTATAAGAGACAGGTATTAGGGGCAGTCAAATGAAAACGGGTCAGACGCCAAAAAGTGTCATTAAAAATTTATTACCTCAAAAGTAATCTCCATAACTGTTAATACATTTATCCCACTGGGAGACAAGACGGTCAATTCCATTCTTGTAGAAGTCTCTTGTAGTATTCTCCGTTTTCATTTGACTGCCCTTAATACTTTGTATAACTTATTGTTATCAAAACAATTACAAACTTTTAATTTCAATAAAAATAATAATGTAAATAAATTTTTCGATTATTTGATTGTAACTCTTTAAAGAAGGCTCAAACGTAATTTCGTTATTCTCTTGATTTTCGACTTATTTTGACTTCGTCAATTCATTCTCCAGAGATCGGATGTGACTTATGATACTCCCTGTATATATATATATATATATATACATATCATATATATGAAATTGAATTTTAAAAAATGATCGTATTACGTATCAGAATCTCTCTCGCGTAGCTATTAAAAAGATATCTAAAATTATTAGAGAAATAATTGATCATCTCTCGACGCGCTAAATGTATTATATAACATTCTTCAACTCCGATCGAGCTACATCCAATATATCTTGAAATCAATTTTTATAGTTGCCAGTCGTACTTTTCGCGCAAACGAGGTAAACAGGAAATCTAGCACATCTCAATTCCCATCGGAACCTTCAGCGAGATTGTACTTTCGAGACTCCGTTCTCTTCCTTGATATATCTCGAAGCAATACGTCCGTTTTCGATTGTTTTCTCGGGAATATCTTCGTCGGGAGGAAATATAAATTGCTGATAAGGGCGCGGCAGAGACGCGAAGGAAACTTATCGGGGGACAAGATCGGGGATGGTATTCTCATTTTTGTTCCGATGGATGCCGACTTGGTAATGTCATGGTAGAATTCCCGTGGGAGTTGCCTTTGCGGAAACTACTGTTAGTCTCAATTGACGACGTGAATTTAGTACTCGTGTGGTAGGGAAGGTATATCTCATCCCTATTAAGAAGAATGCGGGACAAGGGAATAGGAAGGAAATCATTGACTCACAAATTATCATGACATCGTCATATGGTGTGTAGGTATATCTCTTCTTATAATGTAAAGAAGGAGACACAATTTTTATAACATATGCGCGCGCGTATATGTGCATGCATTAGTACACTGAGAGAAAAAATATCTTGATACAAGAAAATTTTACTTAACACAAAAAAATTATTTACTTGGTAGATCCTAATAGCTTTTTACTTGTATTTAGTCTTAAAATTTCTTAATTGAAATATTTATAATATTTATAATATTTATAATTTTTAATTAGATATTTATTTTCTTTTCGTTCTAGAAAATATTTACTGTTAGATGAATTTTATTTTTAAAATAATCAGATTTTTTTATATTAAAAAACAATTTAGTTAAGTTTAATAATATTATTAGGTTATTTCTATTTCTAAATATTTATTTAAATGTAAAAAATGTAAAAGTACAAAATAATATACTTGCATGTGTATTTACTTGAAACTAAATATTTTTACTTAAATTAAACAAACAAATACTTCCCTAGTAGCACATGTTGGTTTTATACACGTTTTTTAAACGGTTATAAAATATTAGATACGTTTAGGAAACGTATATGAAACGTATATGAACCAACATGTGCTACCTGGGTTGTATCAAAATATAAGATTTTAAGAAAATGTAAATATTTTTTTTTATTTGAAAAAATTTTTCTTTCAGTGTAATATTTACACAAATGATTGCCTCCAATCTATACATTTTTTTTCAGAAACCTTTGCAAATTTATTCTATGTATATTTAGTTAATTTGAATATTATTAATTGTTTAAAAAATAGTATTTTCTTACTACGTATATGTGCCTGATGTGTAAAATAGTTATTTATTTTACATCATTTTATTTCTTTGTCTTTCATAAACGTAAATTTTATTTTAAAAGTGTCTTTTTATATCTTATTTAGGAATTAAGGCGATAACGTAACTTATATTCTTCGTTCTTTTAGTAAACGTTATCGTTCCTTCTCCAGTGTCCCTGTTACAATTTCGCATAAATACCGGCCCATGTTATAGAGCCGCAGAGCGAGGCCAATGCAATTATATACGATCCAATTACCGGGGACCGGTATCATCCAGCATGGTCGGCTATCATGCCTGAACAGCATTGTATGCGCATTACTACGGTAGCGTGGGTATTTATTGAAATTCGCGTCGTGCCCGCCCGACGAACCATGAATTCCATGATCGGGCGATTGACAAGCGGCGTCGAGCGAGCAGCGATGCGGGAACGCAAAAATGCGAATGCCCCACGCGAACGTTTCGCGCGACCGGAAGGTGAATTCGCAGTGGACGTCTTTTTTTACTCACCCAGCAAGAATCCTTTCCTCCTTCTTCCCAGCCGGCGCACATTTGCTTCGTTCCAATGCGGATCGACTTACCCTGACTCGCGTACCACTCACCACATACAGTGTTGGTCACCACGCGTACTTCAACTTTCTGTAGCACGTTTGCTCTCTTGTCTGGAACATAACGGCGATTTGTATGCTGTTTGTACGCTGCAATTTTCGCAGACAGATTATTGCTAGCATTCTGAAAATGGGACTCCGAATATCATTAAAACAGATTTAGATACCTAGCCCGGAGTGCAACCAGTTCTAATCACGCTCGAGAAAAAATTTCCATAAATTACAATGCTAAAATCATATCTGTGATGTTTAAATTTTATAAAGATGTGTACTTAAATATAAATGGGTATCATGTTGCTGACACATCATGAAGAACCGTTACACGCAAAGCGTTTATTCACGAAAACGTAACAAGCATTATTCATGAAAAGCCATGATATATTTTAGCGGATGGATTTAATTAATAATAATTACTGTACATCTCGTTTATGTTATAATCTAGTTGTTGCATTAATTATAACATCTAAAATGCTTTACAATTTTAATATAAGAGTGTAATTAATATCTAATTAATGAGTCTAATTAATTATGTCAATTTCAAGTTGATTTTAAGACACAAAATATTACGTAAAATTAGATAATTTTTAAATATAAGATATTAAACAGTTTAATTTATTGAAATATCTATTCAAACGCTTTTATCATAATTGAGCACATATAATGTACAAAATCTTTATAATTCTATTATAATTAACGTCAAATTAAAACAACTTTTTCGTAAAAATAATGCGCATTTTGATGACGTCTGTTTTATAAGTAAAATGACCTTGTCCATTTTATTGATTCCAGAGAGAGATAGAGAGAGTTGATATACTTCCACGCTATGGGACTTCAACGCTCGCGGAAACTTTGGTGATTATGGAAACTTCGGCGCGTGTTTCGTCGCTCCGATCGTTATCGTGATAAGATTTATCGAAACTTCAGGCTTACCGATGTATCTCAGGTATTTATGAAGACCTGATATTCGCAACTTGGTCGACGATCGAGTAAAACCTTTGAGTACCCGCCGCGCCCGTAACAGGGATTCATTCACCACCCGTAAATTATATAATTGCGTTTGCGTACAAAAATACGACGATAATCTTCAAGTGCGTCAATTATGGGTAAGAATTAATTAATAGAAATCAAAAGCACGTTTGACACTGTTAACGCGGGATTAAATGTTTCATAAAGTATGAAATGAAAATTCTTTTCTTAAATTATACGATATTGTGCGAAAAATTATGCGACGATTTGGAACTTCCGGATGCGGCATTGCCGATAGCTTTATAAATAGTGACGTTACTCCTACAGCACAAAATACATATTGCTAAAAGATTGCAGGAATATTTCAATAGTGCGATATATTACAAATATTGCATGAATATTGTAGAAATATTGTAATTTTAATATTTTACAAGAAATATTGCAAGATATTACTGCAATATCATAATTCAATCACATACATTGTAATATTCTAGAAATATTACAATATATTTTGAATAAAGAATCCAAAAATCCAAGACTGCCGCTAGATGGTGTCGTTTCTCAAATGTAAAATTTGTCGGGCTGTGTATATAACCGAAGCTCGGACATGTCATAATTTATGTATGGTTTATGCATACACTTAGTACAAGATATGATTGTGTCTTTGCACAAAAGAAATTAATGAGCATAATATTTAGAAATT
>NJRQ01000079.1:348433-367448 GCA_003063805.1 Aphaenogaster ashmeadi
GTTTTAAGATACATTATTTTTATGTTATTTATTCACTTACTCATAAATTGTGTTATTTTAACACTAAGAAATGTTGAATATCAATTTAACACAAAATACTTAAATAACACAATCACATTATGTTAAATTAACACTCGGATACGTTAAAAATTTAACAAAAAAATTTTAACAAGGACCGATTTTAACACAAATACAAAATGTTTTTTACTGTGTAGGGATGACTGCGTGTTACTTATTACCATTCTTATATGAAAAGAACATTTCTTAGATGTTAATTTCATCATAAAAGTTATGTTAATTGTGCACACAATTTTTTAACTTTAAATTACGATCAAAATTACATTTCTTTTTTGTTGAAATATTAACATGATATTAGTGTTATCATTTAACACATCCATATTATGTTAAATTAACACAAAAATTTGAGTGGACCGTTTGGGACATGTGATTTATGTTAAATTTAACACAAATTTTCCAACTGTGTACAATATTTATTTCAACTCGAAAAAATTTTTAATCAAACTGATTTTGAAAAAAATTTATTTAATATAAAGATTAATAGCGGGAGTTTCAATGCTTTCTGAAGTATTTAAGATCAAATTATTAAAACACAAATTACTCACGAACATAAACAGTGTCCTGCAGTTAACACAAATCTGTCATTTAGGACGGTGCCGCCACAGAAGTGTCCGCCTTTCCTTGTTATGCTCACGAGCCATGGAAATTCTCGTGGCGCCGCATCCTGACCTCCGACAATCCTCGCTTCTCGTTCCTCATTCCTACCGCACGGAACATCTGCCACTATCAAATAGGGATTTCCTCAATTAATGTTCGATAACGATTAATTGCCTCGGCGATCTCGTAAAGGTTGGTACAAACGCCCGACTCGCCCGATACCCTGAGCCGTCAACATCGATCGATAGCGACACGATCTTAGACGCCAGCTCGATCTTGGCTTTTTCTTTTTGTCGCGTAAATGAAGCGAAGATGAGTATTGGTACATTGAAAGTATCTAGAGAGTCGCCAAATCGGACGATGTGCTGTGTAATCTGTTTAACGATACTCTTAGCGAACGCCATCGTCTCGTCGTTCCTCTTCTATCTTAATAAGACAGAAAAACATTTCACTTTTACGGGATTAATTGGACATCCAATTAACGCGTTGTTTCCTCGCAATTAGTGCCTTTATTCCATTCTCGTTTTTTTGTATATTTCCATGCAAGAGAATTTATCGTCACAATCTTCTAAAGAGATTATGCAATATTCACAACTCGCGCCGTATTATAAAAAATATAGAAGATTCTATTTTACAGCTTTTCTCTCCTACTTTTTTATTATTTATTTTACTACTAGTATATTATGTTTATTCAACGCTTTATAATCAGGAAGTGTAAATTGTTCGTGAATTCGTTTGGAAAATTAAGAGAACTGAGGATTGCCTGAAATATCGTAATTATTATCAAATGTTAGTATCGTCATCGGTCCATGTTTCGATTATTCCGATCCGTAGGGAATTACCATCTGCACTCTTGTTGACGAGAGCATATTGACAGGTTATCGATCGTCCTTAGTATTTGATGATTAATGTTCGTGACGTGGCGTAAATGAGTAGAGCGACTTCCGCGTATAGTAGTAATGTCGAAAGACCGACGGTTGACAATGCAATCTATTTTAAGAATAGATGTAACAGATTCTAATCGTAAAATTTACTGAAAGTTATACAAACTAATTCGATAATGGAATTTCTTTGAAAAGAGATTTACGATCATAATACTATAAGCGCTAATATTCATGGTTGTCATAAAAAATCGTAAAAAATTAAGAGAAAAGTATTTAGAAATAATATCGATTGTTGCTTAGAAAAATTTCGAAAAATTCGCTTCTTATGCAGAAAATGGAAAGCTTCGTACTTAAATCTGTTTCGCCTATGCCTGAGTTGCCATTTTTATCAGGACACTTAATCGAGACTTTATGAAAAGTGATCATGAATATATCAATTGAAGAAACTCGAAAAGTAGAGAGAGATATCGATATAATCTTATATCAACATGAATTAAAAAGATCATTTATTATTATGTCAACACGATAAATGTGGTTACTTCAAAATAGCGAAGGCGTGTTTGGCTGCAATCGGCGATTATAGATCGTTACACCGCAGGCAATAATCATAAATTGTGTTATTGCTAATTAATAATAATTAGCTTGCACCAATTACGTCGAATTGTAATTGATTCGACTATTGTAGAAAGGACATAGAAAAGCCTTTACAATGATTTATTATTAGATCTTTCGGTTCGCATAAATTGTTATTAATAAAACATAATCCAAACGTTTTCAATTATTATGCATTTTTAAGTTTGTAAAGCATCTTTAAAAAAAATAATTGATTGCGCTGATTGTGAAAGAATTGATTTGTACTTCTATGACTGATTTATGCTCAGACTAGAGTAAACAATCGAGAGACAAACAATCGGCTCGATCATACGTACGACTAACGTACATACCTTACATACGAATTCCTTTTTGTTTTCGATTGAAAAAATCACTGAAATCGGAGAAAGTGCATTCTTAAAATCCGCCTTGACGTGATCTGATCGGCACGGCGCGTCTGTCTGTGTTGCGTTTAATTGAAACCCGAAATCGCCGCGTTACCGAAATGTTAACCGATTCGAGCGGATCCCCTCTCGTGACGGCACAACGCTCGGTGTCGCACGGATTTAATGCCCCGAGCAGATAGGGACAGATACGGCGGATCTGTCATTACAATCCCTGCGACGTCCCTGCCCCGCGCGCAAAACCCCGGTTACCCTCTTCCCTGTACCCCTCGCCGTACCCCCTCGAACCACCCACAAGTCGATCCCCTCTCGTTTCACGCCCCGACTGATTAATTGGACCTCTACGCCTACACCACCGCATTTCCCATCCCCGTCGCTATTCCACAACGGGCGAGGAAAGCACGTCGAAACGGCAGGGAGGGAGGCGTTGGTAGCATAGAATTCGAAGTCGCCTCTATTCCGAAACGCGTAATAGATATGTCAAAAGCAGCCCGGGGACGCGATCATGATAATACGACCGATGCCTCGGTTTGGTGACCAGGTTTGGCGCGAAGGCACCCCGTTTATCCTTTCAGTCGGATCGATTGTGCTCGGGGAGTGTAGAAAAAAGAGCTCTTTCTCTCTCTCTCTCTCTTTCCCTTCGTGTTTTTAGAGAAGCCTGACCGTGGCCGTAAATCGATGATGTCTTGGCAGTCTGGAAATCGTAGTGCGCTTATTGTGTTGGCAAAGTAGATCGTACGCGACTCATGAAGACATAATGCGCGAGAAACGACATCGTCATGTCGCCGAATGACACATACTTATTGTGCAACTCGCTTATAACTGATTGGAACGATCAACAGAGAAAAATTCACATTGCATATGATTAACATCGAATCTCTTTAATGACATCAATCGCAGTGTATTTTGTCTTGTATATACGTTAGATATGAAGGAGATTAAACTTCGTTCGATATTGATTCTTTGCCAACGATAAGATAAATCTGGAGACAATCATGGACATCTGTCGGAACAATTTCAGGCTCAATATCTCACCTGGAAAATCAATGAGATAAAAAGTGCTTTGCAGATTACTCACTGAGTAATTATATCAAGTGTTCTCTCTGGGCCAATTCAAAGCGTTACAAATCCAAAATCTGTACCGTAATGCATTTAACGCGACGGCGTTTTCAAGGGAAGCGTTCCAATTTTATCAATACGTATTAAGAGTAATGTACTTATATCTCACCGATAATTCAATTCCCAGCCAATAAATCCCACAATTTTGATACCTCTTCGATAAACAAAGCATACAAATTGTTTTCTGTCAAACGTGTATGATATTCGAAAACCAGTGCATTATTTTCATGATTTATCATATAATTTATGATATTAGATGCATATTTGTGATGCATATTAGAGAAAAAGAATATGATTTAAAAAGAATTGAGACAGGTATCAATCTTTTCAAAAGAATGTAATAAATTCTAAATATATACTAAATATGTCTCTATAATTTGTATCACTGAAACGCCTGAGTAATGGATCTTTCGTGTTATCTTTTTCCTGTATCTTCTTCAATAAGCCGAGTGAGTTTGCCAGCATTAGAAGTTTATGGAATCTTCTTGCGGCCTCGAGCGGGTTAAGAACCTTCCTGATACGTCCGTCATGATTTTGACATTGAACGGTCGTTGACAAAATCTAGAGTTACTCAGCCACGCCGAGGTCGTGTACTTCCCAACTTCCGGCCTTCAGCAAGGCTTATCTGCTAATCTTCTATTTCGCATACGCATTCACTTTTTGCCTGCGAAAAAGCAGCTCGGTGTTAAAAATACAACTGAGTTTTTTTTTTTTTAAATAGCCTGGAACTATTCACACCATCACTCGGCCAAGTTTATTTCCTCAATTCCGAGCACTTTCATAAAATATGTCATTACTTTTTCTGTTAGTGGTAAACCGCATTTTTTCGATTTTCGACGCGGCCATATATTCGAGCGGTCGTAAACTGCGACGTAACAGCAACGTAATTTGCGCGCAAACGTAATTTGTTTATCGACCGAAATAACGGTAGTATCCGAGGCGAATATTTCATGCGAAGAATATTTTTTCCATGTAATACCGATTACCTTTTATTTACAAATCGCTGGATTTAAAACGAGTCAACCGAATATCTGAAAAATACTATAATAATGTTAAAGTATATATATATTTATGCGAAGTAAATAATATATGCCACAAGCTTCGAACATAGAATTTCAGAAGATAATGTAATTTATTTAATGGACGCCAGATGCTGATTACGACCTGCCGAATGGTAATAATTATCAAAATTTTATTCAGCCTCGGCGATGGTATGAAAGAGTAATTATTTTTAACGTTGTATCGCACCCGCGGTATGTTGCATAATCTCGCGGTTGATTATTCAGTCACAACGCGTAAAATTAATGTTCATAACAATCAATGTAATTGTTCAACGAAGGAATGGCTGGTAGGTAGGTTATCGATCAGATGAATAAATCACTTTGCTTTGCTTCCACATAATATAGAGCCTAAATATTTGATAGAAACGGCCGTTTTATTGCCGGTAAAACAAATAATTACCTTTATTAAATTCACCCGGCGCCGGTGCTCTGTCTGATGTTTCGCGCCAAAGAGTGAATTGTAAACGAGATAATGACACTCTATACAACCTGCATTATGCACCGGGACGTGTTGTTCAAATAATCTATCAACGCGCTGTCTCTGGCACGGGAGCTTTTTCGGACGTAAATCAACATGGGAGACAATTTTTTGCGGAGCGTTAATTCCATCATTTTTTCCATGCGCATGCATTTTATCTCGATCGTCCGGTCGGTTGGCTGTCGAAATTTGACACGCGGAATGAAATATTTACCCATCCCTGTATCTACTTGTTTGAAAAAAGCGGGTATACGATCGATATTAAAAGACGATTATAAATTGTGCCAAATCTGTTAAAAAATATGTCTCGGCAAAAAAATCGAAATTTTTTAAAAAGATTTCTCCCTAAGGAATCTTGATACTTCTGATCTATATAATATGATATCCAATAATCTGCTAAATTTTGTTGCATTAAACGATCAAATGCGATCGGAAAATCAAACTAAGGAAAATTCATCGAAGTACGGTTTAGCTAAGCATATACTTTATCTATGACCAGATAAATTACAAATATAATTACAATTATGTCACAAGCTCTATTAGCCATATTAATTTGATGCGATTAGTTATATAGCGGTTAGTCGCTTGATTATCGTCTATCTATTGCATTAAATGTTCAAACAGTAATAAAGGCGCAATTTATTGCTAAATATTTTCGGGTGTTGCCGTAAGAAATTAAACATAAGCACTTGTTTTATTTATCTAAATTAATTTTGTAATCTTTTTGTAATCGATATTACAGTCAGAAATCCTCGAATGATTTTGTAAATTAGCCAAGAAAAGATTATATTGTGCCAAACATACATATGCTTGAAATTAAAGCGAAATAGTAAACGTTGTAATATTTGACAAATGTTTTTCAAGAATACGTTCAAATTGATCTGTCATACACTTTCTTCCGTCCCATTGTTCCGTTCGTTTCAGTCTCTCGTTAAATCACTCTCGAGTATTGGTCGGCAGTGGGGAGCGAATATTCGCTACGCTAATGGCGAACACTAAATTCGGTTTATTAACTTCCGGTGTTCCAGCGTAATCCGCAAGCTTCTATTCCGAATTCTCCATTGACTTCCGCTCACCGTCTAATGCCTCCACTCCGGCTAAATGGACGCCAACCCACAGAAAATCTGGAGAGCGGTCGTTGTCGGCCGATCTCGTCGTCAGCGGCGGCAACGAACCGCAACATAAAATGCATCTAATAATATGCGTCCGCTATTCCAACCATTGGAAAATACATTTCGGTGTTTCCTGCGCCGACTTTGCAACGAGACTCGTCGATTTGCAACAATCTTCCTCTACGTGTCTTTTATTATACTTTTGTAACCCCATTTACTTGGCAGTTACCATCATCGCTATTTAACGCTTCTTTTCGTGATAACTAAACTGACGTTTAAGTACGAATGCATTCGTTGGATAGCACGTACACGCTAGTTAAGTTCAACTCGAAGAGCTAAACCGTGCTATGGCATCTCACAGCTTCACCCTAGCGCTTTCCTCGTAAATGACTTTGATAATCTTATTAGAGATTTTAGCAATGCAAAATGAAATTACGTTTGGCTAAATGATTTTCCAATTTCGCGCTGACTTTATGATACGTCATACGTGTTTCATTTGTTAAACGAAAGAATCGTTTACTCCATATAGTTTCCAATAAAAAAATAGCGAATGCATTTAAATCTCTGATAGGACGTTGACATTGTTCAAAATATGAAGTTTTTTCTTATTGATTTTTCCCATAGGGATGACTGATCACAGTCATTTAACGGATTACTGTCCATATTGTAAACACTCATATATATATATCTATGTATCACACACTCACATATATAAAAACGCGCATTTTATGAATAATACAATAGTTATCTTTAATTGTAAATCATCATTAATTATTATTAAAAAATTGCTAGGAAATTACAAAGAATCATTTTGCCTAAAGGAAGATTTCTGATGCCTGAATAAAAAAATTAGAAAATTACAAAGAATTATTTTGTCTGAAGAAAGATTTGTGATGCGATGGATAAAGAAGTTGAATGATCTATTTGAAGTTAAAATAATGCAATTATTCAAACTTTTCGGAATAATAACCAGTAAGTGAGGTACGCTGCATAATATTTCACGCAGTAAATAAGTTTTCGAAAAATTAATTGCAACGGGAATAGTTGGCGAGCTTCTCAGAGTTTCGAGTGAACTGACTAATACAGAGTTTGCCATAGATGTTGTGTAGTTTAATAAAGTAAGTTTGCTACCTAAACTTTGAGAACCACAGAAGAGGCTTTAAGTTCCACTTCACGGATAGCTACGAAAATAAGTGCACGGGAGCGCCTCCTGCGCGTGATAGTACATATGCTTTATGAACATTTCGTTATTACTATTACAGCGCGTAATAAGACACAGTGCGGCGTCATATTTCGAGTTGCACGCTACAGCGTGAAATAACATTTGTATAATTGGAGAGTAAGAAATGTAATATACAGAATTGAAAGCATAAAACGTATAAACGTAATTCAATGCAAAATGCTGTTACAATGTATATTTACTGTTATAAGAAAATTGAATATTTAATAAAGATAGATGTCTCTAATAATAATGCAGTATTTTATACACTAATTGTAAGAGTTGTTAAATTATCCTTTAAAACGAATTTAGAAAAATAGTTGTTGATTTAATTATAGGAATAAGGATATATTCTCTCATCATCTTTAAATAAATCCATCCAATTATCATAAGCTTTATTTTGTTCCTGCATGAATACTTCTCCGCCATACTAAAATTGCTTTCAAACATTTGGAATTAGAGAAAATAATAAGCAATTTTCTTTCATGGACGTTAACATTTTTAAAATTATTTTTATAAATATTAATCTTTATTGCTCGTGTGTATTTAAAAATATTCCGTGTTTCTTTAAGGCAATATTACTTGCAGGAGCATTGTAATCTCATTTGGGGATATGACAAAAGTAAATTGGCAAAAATCTACTTACAATTAGTGTACTCAGCCTGAATCCGCGTGAAAAAAACTCCGACCAAAACGAGTATCAATGCGTCAAATCCCGGATGCGTCAGGTTGAACATCTCGCGTCAGATCCGCTGAGGCTTTGTCGGAGGGCGATCAAAAAATGTCGTACTCTCGTCGATGTCGGCGCTTCTTTATACGTCGTGCAACCACGATCGCATCTTTCTCGCCTCGATTTCTTTCTCTGTCGCCGCGCCCGCCGCCCTTGCCATCGTCACTTTCCGTGCTGCGTGCCATGTCGCGAGGCCGTGAACTTCGTATCCGACGACTCGTGGCCATCGATACCCGTGTGTTCGTTCGTGGCGGAAATCCATCGATAAAGCCCGAGGCGACCCTGGCGTAATTTTCAAGGCGAGCGTTAACGAAAATCCACGCGAGGAACTGTAGATTGGTCAAAGGACCAATAATCGATTTCATAAAGATTCGTTGACGAGCACGCGCGAGTACTGAGTTGTACATATGTATCGAAAAAGTGAAATTGATTTATCTTCCATCAATTTTTACGTGTCAAGGCTTGTCTCGTCGTGATTCTATAAATCTCACTTCGGTTGCACTCATGCTCGCCACGTGCGTCGTAAGGTTGAATATTGTTTTGAACCCAACCTGCAGAGCCACACGATTACGATGTCCGTTTATGATTAATATTAAAAATAATTTGAAGTTACTTTTTTTTTGAGAAAAAAATTTATATGCAATATAAATGTTAAAATTCCGAAATTTCTATGCTTATAATTCAGAATAATTCGAAATATATTCATTTCCAAGAAGTATTTTTATACTTGTTGGTATGATAATAAAATTAAAAATAATTTTGCATATGACACGTTTAAAGACATATATGCGAAAACATATCGCAAATCCGGTACTTTCAAAATATGCATTAACTAAATTTAATTTTCTTTATGTATTTATATATATAATTTTGCGCAATGCATTTGATGATGCTTTTAGGCACGAAATATGCGCTGCATCGCAATGTACAGCAGCGTCGGAGATCGTGATTGCAATCATGAACTTGTATATATTGCCATTACGTGAAATGCACGTACATCGTGGTTCCAGATCTTCGGATGGTCCGGCACCGACTGCTGCGGCGAATAAACACGGTCATCGTATGTAATCATAGCTCGCACGTGCATACGTTCTGTACGACGTCGCCTGTCATCGGCAAACGGCAATCGGATTATGTATCTATGAGTAATCGGTGTGACAGGTGGGCAGGATAATCAGGAAACGGGAGCTGTCGTTTACGAGAGTTTCGTAACAGGTCGTGCAGCAACGTTGGTAGAATAGCATAATTATACCCGGCGGGGTTCCCAGAGAATTCCGATTTCTATTTCTATATGCGGTGATGTGCAACTGCGACTTTGGAGAGTTTCATAATGTAGATATCATGCCATTGGAATTAATATCAATAATAGATATATGTCGTTTATTTAAACGAAATGTTTGTATAAACGACCTAACTGGCAAGAGTTTATTCAATAAGTCTTCACGACGTTTCGACCATGGGTTTTGGTCCTTTTCAAGTGATCTATAGATTTGGATACAAAGATACACACATCAATATCATGTTCATATTGTACAATGCATAAATAAAATATTACAACAATTAAAATTAAATACAGATA
This sequence comes from Aphaenogaster ashmeadi, assembly GCA_003063805.1. NCBI lineage: Eukaryota > Metazoa > Arthropoda > Insecta > Hymenoptera > Formicidae > Aphaenogaster > Aphaenogaster ashmeadi. Next base: position 358,286 of record NJRQ01000079.1, read on the forward strand.
GGATAGATATAAATAAAGATAAAATAAAAATAAAAACAAAAATAAGAATGTTAAGATTATAAATTAAAAAACAAACAAGTTAAATATATAATTTGTAGATCAATTATTACCTGAGTCAGATGAATCTCAGACAAGTATGTTAACACAAAATATCGTTTATTTAAGTTGCGATTTATTTTTTTTTGCAAGGTTTGTAAAAAAAATTAAATTGCTTCTCGTTTATTCTCTGTATTCGCGAGCTAATTGTTACACTATATGTATAACGCGCGATACGTAGATAATGTAATTACAATATTTCTTCGCGCGAAATATATTCTGCGTGTAATTCGATGATACTTTTACAAATTCAAATCAAGAGTAGCGGGGCAAATCGCATGTGATTACAATTGGCATTTGTTTCTTCTATTGCAGACTTGTCATTTTTGAAGAATGACATCCTCTTGTTAACGTACTATTTGTACGAATCTAGAAGTTCAAGAATTGCGGTTGATAGAATGTTGTATCGTCTAAAAAAATAGAGAAACAGCCGATGCATACAAAGAGAATAATTCGTCTTGAAATTTATCTCGTGCTCATCTCGGCACTGGTAAACCTTCGACTTCTAGCTTCGAAGCCATTCACCTAGTTATTGGATTTCCAAGGACGAAAACAGAATCCGTGATTTTACGTAGGCGATGCGATTCTAGGAGGAATCATTTCTGATATTTATCTCTCGCCGTATTGTAGCGATATTCAATGAATGTTAATGAAAAAAAAGATTGCCCGCAGACATCAATTAGGAAAATGTAGAACACGTACTTGAATAGTTAGCAGTATCGATATGTATCTTTTGTTTTTCCTCGTTGTGATATCTCCGGGTTTCGTATCCCTAGGTTCTCCCTCCGTGGCAAGAGGAAGAAGGTTTCATCTGTCAGTTAGAGATAATGATGGAATAAAGACTCTTCAAGCATACGGTAAAAAAATATATTTTAAAAAACGGAGGCATCGAATATTCTTTATATTATTAAGAGATAAGAGTTTGGAAGAATTTCACATGTGATCGTAGATGTATTTATTACTTCGATAATTATTTTTTCACGTTGCTTCCACATCGATGAATAAATGTTTCCTGATGGTGTAACAATAAAAAAATTAATGAGATAATTGATTCTATAATACCATCGCTTCTTACATATGTGCAAGTGCACTAAATTGCTTTTCCAACTTCGCGTGAATCGGTGAAGTCACTGAAGGCACGTGCCAAAAGACGTGCCAAGCTCCGTGTCCACGTGGGAGTGGGCATGCACACGTCGCAAGTGTTCATCCGTACAGGTGCATGTACGATCACAGGTATACGCGCTGCGGGGATATGAAAGCGAGAGTAACTCCGCTATTACTCCATCCACGTTCCGTTGAACTTGACCCACTATTTGTCCCGCGATACGATACGGCTCTCGCATCTATAGCACCGCGCACCTTCGCGTTACCTTCTTCATTCTCCCCTTCTCCCTCCACCTCAGGGTCCACCTACGCGGCGGGATGTCATTCGAGTTACCTGCACTCAGCAGGCAACGCGAAGTATTCCTGTAGTTGGATAACCGGGTCAAGTTCGTCCGGAGATTCATAGACGAGATAGTACGGCAGACACGGAAGTTTAATTTCGTCACGGTTGCAATCACACCGAAGATATCTCTGTATGATATTTCCGTTAAACGGGAGCTTAACAATATTTGCTCTGCATGTAATGAGAAACTCCTTGCTAGAATAATATATTTGTCATTATAACGTCGAGTTTATGACGAAGTGTCGTGCTTAGTAAGTCATACGTAAATTATCTATCACGGAACATACTTGGATTCGGTTTACGTAGATATAAATGCAGGGCAATTAATATTACCGTTCAGGAAAGATATGATATTAGAATTTAATTAAGAATACTAAACGTACTGTAGCGTCTAAAAATAAAAAGAATATTAAGATAGTGATTTAATCAGATTGTTTAAGATGATTAAAAATGTAGTTGTGAAAAAATTGCGGTTTAATTTTCTCTTAGTTTGCTTGTTCAAAATTACTTCCTCTATGTTTTGCGGGCGTGCAGCCAGTTCCGAGGTCATGATTAGGAGATTTTTGACAGCGTGGCATTGCCCGCTTACGAACACGACCTGGATAAGGTCGTGAACATTAGGTGTCACAAGATACTAAGAGTCATTGACCGAGGCCAAGCAGACAAAAGTTTCGTTCAATATACTTGAGGTAAACGGACCTTGACGGCCTTCAGTTCCGAAAACAATTACCACATATTTATTCTCGCGGGGCCGTTTCAGTCAGATAATGTAAGCATTTTCGCTATAATTCGCTCCGTAGCTCTGCATGTGTAATCACATATTCGGCAAGCGCACGGAATACGAATCTATTTATTTTTTACAACTTTATAGTAACATATTATTTCACACTTTAATATTATTTTTATACTCTATTATGAGAATTTTGATTGTTATCCATTACTGTTATGTCAACTCTTATCATTTTATCTTAATTTTTTATTAAATTAAATTTAATTTAATTCAAAATAATTCGTAATTTTCTAAATTTTAACGCATAATTATATAATGCGTTCTTATTCGTCGTGTCTTTAAAACATTTCTTAAATCTATTTATTTATTTTTCTGCAGAATTTTATGTTTAGCTATCTGTTCGCTTGTATTTTTTATACATTTTGCTTGTTTTATTTTTGCAGAAGTTTTTTTATATGCATCACTAAATTCTATTTTTATATAATTTGCATACGAACTGAACTATGTGATTCAGAGTATGTCCATGTTCCAAAGTCAATAACGTACCGATCTATGTATTTATTAGAAGAAGATGGCTACTAGTAAATGATACGGTGTTATAATGAAGCAGATGAATATTTGTTACTTATTGACATGTATTTATTTAATAAACATGATCAAGTAGCAACAATTTTATTTAACATTTTATTTAGCATTTATTTAACATTTTTCTTAATATGGAAGTTAAAGTATCGCTCAGATCAATCCTAATTGTAAAGGAAAATTTATTACCTACTTTTGCGTAATGAAAGTATGAAACTGGCATTCCTTGTATGTTCGGATCACTAATTTTTATATTTAATTGTCAAAACTTTTTGAATTAATTTTTTATTTATCAGAAACTTTGGAACTTCGGGAAGAAGAGAAGTCTATCAGTTATATCGAAATTCTGAAAATGAGGTGCCAACTCCACAGAGGTAACGTGGTGGTCCTTGCAAAAATTAAATTGCAAAAGTCGAGAGTATGGAAGTCCAATAAGGGTATCAATAGACTGCATAGGCTGTCATGAATCAGGTTATGACCGGAAGCGAGCGAAATGGCGAACGAAACTTGCCCGGCGCGCAGCTATTGAGGAAGAGGAGCCAATCACAGTCCAATTCATGAAAAGGAAAATTAAATTTTGTTGAAGCGAGCTCGTAGAATGACATCGTAATGTCACCTACGTGCGCAATATACATACATATAGGCCGTGGCTTTTTTTCGGGAATTGACCCGATGCGCCCAAAATCAAGCAGTTTCTCGAATGAGAACGGCGCCGTAATATTCCCGATAAATCGAAACCGGTAGAATCCTCGATATCTTAATATTTTTCGACAGCCGCGAATATTTCTGGCATAAAATGTTTTGAAATATAATGAATAGCTGTTGTAATTTGAATATATAATATATTCACAGTGAAGCTTTGCGATTTTTGCAATTTTTGCGTTTTTCTATGGAATATAAAACTTTTGTTTCGCGCGAAATTGTAGATGCAATATTAATAACATTTGCATCTGAAACTAGAATATAAGTAGATGAGATCGAAATTATTCGCTTGCACCGCGTGGAGTTATTTCAACAAGCAACTAGTTTGACGAAAATTGAGATTGATATCGCCTCTTGCATGGATTGATTGCACGACAGTTGGCTCGTCATGCCGGAAATGGGAATCTATAAATAGTAATCTGAAATTTTATTCGTACACAAGTACGATAAAAATATTCGTCAATATTGATCTGTTGAAATTTTTCGATCTACGTTCACAATAAATCGCTTAGCCTGTTTACAATTATTTACGAAGTGCTGCTGCACGCGCGTCAATTTACTCGCGCTCGATATGCGTATCTCGCGCGTCGCTAAACCCACTACCGGTAATTAATACGTTTCAAAAGTTTAATGTCGTTAAGGTAATTTCGGCTTTCCGGCATAATCGATACGTAGGCGGAGGATTAATCGTTTTGACACATGCGCCACGCCGCCTCATCATCGTGACGCGAAGCGGCGCTTCATATAAATATAAAACTTGTTAAGAGATAATCACGAGCCTCCATTAACTTCAATAAAGTATTTAAGGGAACGTTAATGGAACTCACCGCTGGTATACTGCGGCATCAACGAAATAATAAGTCGTGGGCAGCGTCGGTCGGCAATATAATGCACGAACGAAATTCATTTAACAATTTAAGCGACGCTCCGGGAGTGGTTCATTGAGCGCATTCAATCGCATTTATACACACAAAAAGCTTTGATTAAATGGCAATACACATGCATCTGACACACATGCATGCCGTGGTACTTGCGAATGCATCCGTTGCACATATCAGCGCGATATTTCCATTGATTTCGATCGCAAACCGCGATGCAGCTTTCGATCGGCCAAAAAAGGGACTTTCTGCATCAACGATATTGGAATTTATGAAAGTCCGGCGGGGGTATTGTATTTTATGAAAGTCAGAAACATATATGGATGGATACAAAGTAGGCTCGAAGAAATGCATCGCTTGATATTATTCTATGTCGTGGTATCGTAATTTTGGAGATTTAGTTAGTAATTAATGACGAGTAGCAATTTTCGAGGTATTTGCGAAAGGAAAAGGAATGAAATTTGTTAATCTAATATTTCTTGAAGGTTTTCCCATTTTTTGGTTGGTAACAAACAAGAACGACTTGGTAGTGGGTCACAAGTGTTATACGATATACATATATACATACATATATATGTATATATATATATGTATATATGTATGTATATCAGGTGCAATACGGCGTGCACTTGCGTTGCATATATCTCGGTGGATTTTGTTGAACGTAGTTTCGATTAAGCTATGCATATTGTGCGCATCCGAAACGAATTATATCGGCATTTTTTAGAATTTATTATTCTTTCCGTACAGTTTTTGTACAGAGGCAATTGGACTCGCGCAATAACTTACAGAAACAACGACGGTTTGCATGATACTTATACAGAATGTACCACTGCTCGCTATTATTGTTTACCGAATAATTTACATAACAAAATATGATCGAACAAATCTATATTTTTTTTAAGATCCAAAACAATTATTTAACACTGTAATTGATTTAAAGTAATATTTTTAAAAATAAAACTTCCTTAAAGTAAATCCACTTTGAAATAAATGTGAGGAGAAACTTTTGGCAGCTGTTTTCATCATTAAAGCTTTATTTCTTTCGGCAATTTTTTTATTTTTAGTCACTTTGTATGCAAATTATTGGACATCCTGTTTGCTCTATCCGAAAAAATCGGTACATTATAGGTGTAATGCTGTGACATTGGTATGTGACAGTGCGCTTACAACTTCAGTGTCACAAAGATAAACTGCAAACCCGGTTTGACATCGACCTAGTCCCCCTGGCCTGGAAAGATGATCGCGTAATTAGCATCGTCGACTTTCATCCTTATCAGTGTGACAAACGAGAATGGAGAATATCGGCTCGTTGAGAGACGCGGCGAGGAAATCGACTGCATAAACGAATATTTACATATGCCATGGGATATCCATCTGCAAGGTTGGTCAGTATTCCACGAGGCCACTGATAAAAATAGACAAAAGGGAAACAGCCGCACTCGTAACTCGCACACAAACTCGATCGCTCTGAAAACGGAGTTACGGACGTAGGACAAAATAATACGCTCGATAAATTGCTAATGGAAATGTTAACATATTGTTTTTCGATCGTTAAAAGAATTTCTGGTTGCCGTGCTGATTACTTTCGGATTGGAAGCCCTAACCGAGCCAATATCCAATTCTGTATCGGCGCAAATAATAAGCTCTAATATCGGTCTAGTCGCGTTCAAAAATCGCGTATAACGCAAATAACGATATCGATACATTACGCAAATTAATATCGAATATGATTGTCACGCAGCAGGTCATGCTCCGCGACCGAAAATATTTGCACGCCAAATTAATTAGCCTGCGACTCTGCTGGCCCGCGAAGGCTGCCATTATCTCTGCTTTCTGAAATCGCATCGAAATTGCGCCAGATCGTAGTCCGTCGCTGTCAGGTTATTCATGGCCTTACGGTTACAGAAGTACGAGCGAGATTACACGGAAAGGTACTTCGAGAGTGTTTCAAGTGCAAACGAAACTACGAAAAATTGCATGCGGAAGGGAGCAAAGGAAAGAGAGGAAAAAGAGGAGGAGCCTCGCAGTGTGCTCGTATCCAGTTCAACGCGCAAGGAACACAGTGTGCGGAATGGATTATATCTCCGCAAAGTCAAATAAGCTTATATCGCGCTCGAATAGTGCTGCTGCTACGACAACGAGTGCGACGACGACCCCGCGAACGAGAGCTTTATCCCGGGAGCTTTCATCTCAGCCGGCGCGCGCTCGCATCTTTACCGGATGCTGCGCGCTCGCGCGTGTCCACGCACGTGCGTGCGCACGTGCACGCGCACGTACACGCCGCGTGATCCGTATCACGGACGAACGGATTAAAGAAACGTGCTGGGACATTGCACGCGCCGCCGTTATTACGCTGGATTCTCTCACCCAGGCTGGGCCTAAAATGATCGACTGTACAAACGCATACCTCGATATTGAGCGGGACGCCACGCGATTTGCGATTGAAACGTAATTTTGATTCAAGCTGCACACTCAGAGAAAAAAGTCGTATCAGCAACTAGAAATTTGTGGACAAATAGCGCCTCAACTATGTGCTATAAAGTTGCAGTAACAACAACAAATAAGTTATATGAACTAAGAAAACGTAGTAATATTAACCATTTATAGTAAATCGTTGGATAAACTACATATTTGTCTAAATATTCGTCTAAACTGGAAAAATGTTGTTGTCATAATATCTTACTTGTATGAAGTTTATATAACTGTGTAATTATAATTGAGTCGCTATTTCACTATTAATTAATAGTTCACAAATCTAGTTAGCGTGACTATATTTTTATAGTATTCAGTACTACTTTAGTTCCTATTACTTCGTAAAACTAGTTGCAACTACTTAAATTTCAGAGTTGCCAAATTATAGTTGCCAGAACTATTTCGTTTTCTCTCAGTGCAGGACATAAAGATTTTTGATACTGCGGACGGATGTAGAGATATGTGACTATTATTTAGATAAATCTTCCTAGGATATGAATTAATTTTCACTAACGGTATTTTATGATACGGACCACACAATTTTGAATTAGTAACTGAATAATATTTATTCATAATAAATAGGGCAAGACCGCAATATGCATAAACAATTTAAATCGGGATAGGCCAATGACGGTCATAGCGGATCTTAATATTTATTCATGTAACTGATTTTATCTATACAGAGTGTTTCTTAAGTACTGACCAATATCTTAGGAGATAATTTTTGAAGTCTAATCTTTTAGAAATTCTATAAAATTATCGTTCTTTGTTAATAGCTGTTAAACGAAAGGAGATTTTTCTCCTTCTTTCTTTTTCAAACTCGAGCCAGTAAATTTGCAGGGTATTACCTTTATTTTTTATCTATAGGTAATCGTTGTTTTGTAAAAATGGCGTAGAAACGAGATTTAGTATGTTACTGCTCCAAACTTGTACGTACGTCAATGGTCGGAATCAAAATTTTTTGGAGACTTTTTTGCCAATACTTTGAAAAATTGGACATAAAAAATTAATTTAAAAAATTTTTTTTTCATTTAAGGGCTATTAAGGAAAAATGATAATTTTGTAGAATTTTTAACATGCACCTTGTATCTCTGAAACGAGATCTTCGAGATCGTATGGATCGTATGTTCATATGAGCTTTTCTTCATAAAATGACTTCAAAAGTCAACTTCTAAAATATTGGATAATATTTAAGAAGCACACACACACACACACACACATATATATATGTATTTAAATTTATTTCAAGTTCAATCAAAATTAAATGATACAATAAGCTTTTGAAATTTGATTATTTCATTCGTGAACGCGTTTATGATGTAAAACCTATACGAGGAACATCTTTTCTAGTTGGCTTCTACTATCTGCAGATGGATGTAAAGATGGATGTGAGAAATTCGTGCATTTTGCGTGAGATAGAGTTGTCTCGGTAACGTTTCTGGCACCACGCCGCGCATTTCCATACACGAGATTCGTGTATGCTCGCGCACGTTCGCTAATTAGACATGTACAATAAAATACAAATTTGCAAGTGCAAAGAGACGAGAATAGTTTCCAAATGACAAGTCGCGATGTTATGTCGCGTGCGCTTGTTCGATACGAGTCGCGTGTTCACGCCTCTCGATTTCCATCGAGAGCAATGCTACTAGGCAAGCAGCACGAAGTTCTCCTTTGTACGCTCGCGCATTGTTCGGCCGTCGCGTCGGAGGCGTCGAAGTATCCGAGGCGGGCGTTCGCTGCGACTCCTCTACAAAAGGAGTCGCGAAACTTTGCGAGCGGATAACTTTAACGAGAGACAAATAAATAAATCATGCGAGCCAGCAGCCAGTCGGCCGCGCTTTGAGGGGCACTCGTCGTTGGCCCTCTACCATCGTAAAGATTTATGTTCCCTCCCTTTATCTGCACTCTCGAGGCGGCGCAGCATCGCACCCCACTGTGTGCCATGGGCCCGTGGACCATAAATCCGCGAGCGTCAACTCGGATCGGATGAGGCCTCGAAGCCTCGCGCCCCTTATCGCTCGAAGATACAAAAGCTTATCTCGTGGAATTATGGGGCTTGCGAAATATTACTTCCGATTAGAATATCATCCGGAACCGACCATCGGAGACGGGCCTACCGTGGCGACTTGTATTCTCGATTTCGTTGAACGGGACGAGGCGCCGATGATAAATGGGACGCGGATCGAAATCGCGCGAGTTCGCGGCTCGATATTACTGGCATTCCGGTTTTCGCAACTACACTGAGAAAAAAAA
>NJRQ01000079.1:368213-387744 GCA_003063805.1 Aphaenogaster ashmeadi
ATCAATGTGAATGTGACAACCACAGGACGTGGCTGTACCAAATGTTACTATTATTGTGGTTGTGGCAACCTTATCGTTTTTTCCGTGTGTAAATTACCTTATATATATTCGACCGTGTATATTTTTACCTCTAATAGCAGTGAGCTAGTCAGAATATAGTTTCAGTTCATCCGCGAATCGGATGAAGTGAAAAACGTGGTGCGGAGTAACTTTGGTGAAAACTGGAGGGAGGTTCGAATAACCGCGCGATCGAACCCCATACGCCCCATACGCGTTTTCGTTTTGCGTTTTTTATTTCCTATCCGACGGGAACTGTAGTTTTACTTTCCAGCTAACTACAAAATCAAATAGTAAATCGGCGCGGCTATCATCTTTTATGCATGCTCCACCGAGCGCGCAAGCCGATCACGACCCCGCGAACAATCTTGAAAAATACTATACGCGAGACGCGTATAGTACACACGAACGAAACTCGTGCGAGCCCGAAAAATTACGGGCGGGCACGTAGTTTAGTTGCCGTGGGAGAGCTATGGCATTTATTGCGAACGAATAAAGCACGCCGGCGAACGTGTTATTCACTGACGATGGTACGTTCGAGTCCGAGGCTTTTTTTCGTAGCACCCGTGCCGCGTTTACCCTCCTGCGCGCCGAATCGAAATTAAACGAACCCACCCCACGTGCGAACGGTGCAACGGGTAAGTGCAGCGCTTTCCGCGTGCGTTCCATTACGATCGTTTCAGCAATTTTGCCCGACGCGCCGGTCGGTGTATGCACGAGGTAATAGCGGTTGTTGCGCGCTGGTTTTATAGGACGCCATCGCCTGGTTACTGGCGCGTTAAGGCAACGGCCACTGATTTTCACAAAGGATTTTTAATTCCGCTATAATCCACGCGCCTCAACGATATCGGTATCTCTGTCGGTGGCGCGCGATTTTGACGGTTTCATTAGTTTTTGAATATAACGTTACACAAAGTATCGCGATATTCGGGAACGTTACAGGAATGCAATATCTTTTATACGTCGAAGCCGCAAGTTGTATCTCATAATATGAATTATTAAATTATCGGTTTTCGTCGAATCGTAACGAATCGCTTTGCGAATGTGAATTTTACACTCCATTTATAAAATATTTTATTATTTAACGCGCGTTACGTGTACGACGAGTTATTATCTCCTGCCAGTATCAGGGAGATGCGAATAATATCCCCTAATGATAATGTAATTTGTTTATTTAACTGGAAAGCTAAACATACCGGTAAACTTCGGTGAATTCGAACAAAATAAAAATATCTTTCTGATTTAGAGCCGTTGGGGTGTAAATTGCACCCCGCGTGTCAATAAATTAAAATACAATGACACTTAACTATGATTGAAAGAGAAATTTGTACACGGAGAAAATTTTATATTAAAAATTACTATGTATGGCAGTAGCCGTGAACTATTGCTGGAATTATAAAAATGTTTACTATGTTTTTCATTGTTTTACATAGTAAAAATTTTTATAATTCCAGCAATAGTCCACGGCTACTGCCATACATAGTAATTTTTAATATAAAATTTTCTCCGTGTATGCATTTCTGTTCGGTGGGAGGAGGGAGCATGGACTTTCCATTAATACCATGTTTATCTTCATGTGCGCTTATCTCATTATTCATTTACGCGTATGATGATTTAGCTATCTGTCTTTTCGTCGAAAGAAATCATTTTACCCGTGTCGAGGCAAATTGGTAAAGTTTCCATGTTTTAACGCTGGCGGGTCACCATGTCGACGTTACCCACGTATAATTTGATATTCTGAGCGACACGAGTTGAGCCAACCCCTTATATCCGTCCCTCGCACCTGAAGCCCGACACCGAGGGGCGAATTTTCAGCGGGTGGTCTTACAACACGAAGGTCCTTCACGGATTTCACGAGACGAGCCAAGAAAATGGACGAATTAGCATTTAGAGCGCGATTTTACCGCGTACTCCACCGCTCCTGCTCTTATAGAGACGCGAGTTTAAGGAGATACGGATATCCACCAAAGGTATGCGAGCCAGAAACTGCGCTGACTACTTTGAAACATGATATAGATTTTGTTATTAAAGATGTTTAGTCCTCATTTACACAGAATCCTTAATACACCCTTTTATGGAGATTGAGCCGTAAATCATGAACTTGCGCGCATGTCATTGAGAATCTCTTCTCTATACGTTATTTAATAACATATTATTTAATAAAATGACAAGCAAAACAAGTTTGTAACGAAACAGTACGACATATAGCAAAATTATACTTTGTAATAATTTATCTTTTAATTTTTATTTTAAGCTTATAATATACATTATAGATCTTTGTAACATTATTAAATATCTGCGATTATAAAAATATCTCATAGGAATATAACAGAAAACTAGTACGTATGTGAAATACAAAATCAAGTGTAAGATATGATAATTTACATTTTTTATCGGCACAGATTTTGGAGAAAACCAATGTTGTTTATGACGAAAATAAAAGAGAGATTATTTGTCTATGATAATTATAAGATAAAGATAATAAAAAGAAGCTCTTGAAAATTTATTCATGCAATTAAAAAAAATTTTTTAAATATTCTTCTTAAAAATTTTACATTCCTATTAGAAATTTAACAAATACTTTTAATTACAGTTTTTTATTGTTTATTTTATTATACCATTTGTTTTTATTAATTCTTACAAAATTTTCAACATTATTTTAAGATTGAGTTTACAACGCGATCCTTAGTGCGATTACAATTTCCGACTCGTTTTCCGACTCATCTCCTATCACTCTTTGTCTGCCGAATTGATCGCTCTGCGAATATTAGGTGCAGCCCCGCTACATTTCGTGCGGACGAGCGATGGCGTGTGGCAGCGCATGCACTCTCGATCACGTATGTCCTCGGGTATATCTTTCGCGCTTTCTGACGTGCGCGTCCCGGTGGGAAGTGGGAAAATAAATAAATGACGAGCGATTCCCGCGGGTGGCTGCTAGCCCAGACGAGGCAAGGAGCAATTTCTGTGTAGATAGCGCGAGAATTATGGCCCCTCGCGAGGCGACGGAGGTTTAAGCCCTCCCCGGGTGTTCCTAGCCTTACAACTCCGTAATTTTTACCCTCCGAGAAGTTAAGAGTAATTTACTGGCTCCACGTAGGCGTTATTCGAGAACGTCCTCCTCGGGAGCGAAGGCGCCGTCGCTGAGCGTTTCGGTACCTTCGCCCTTGTTAATTGTCTACCCTTGATGAACTTGATTTTCAGCGGGGACAGGACGGTTGCGGTAAGATAGATGTCGGCAATATCGCAACAAAGATAGCTATTCGTCCCCAGCTCTTAATGAGGGGACGTGTTTAATTGTGGATCGTAGTCGGCGAACTTTTGAAGAATTAATACAATAACCGAGTAAAGTTTGACAACGACGGTAAATGACATGGTAATGTTTAAGTAGGCGTTAGAGAAGCTTGACTGATGTAACGTGTAGTAATTTGACATTAAATAGTTATTTCCTTGAAATAATCAGTTTGCACGAGATAGATATCTTATAATCTGAGAAAGTTAGCCAGCTAAGACTTTCCTGTGCGATTCAGATCTTTAATTAGATATTTCATTTTATTGTAAAATGGCATTTTCCTATTTTACAATAAAAGATAAAATTTTCGAGTTTGTGGAATAAGCTCTACGCATATTCTCGTACTTGATATCAAACTTTGTAACATCCATTCTTGATTCTCTTTATTATAATACAAAACGTTCAAGAATAGTGATGCAATATATTACCGTTTCGGACTTTATTGTTAAATCTGCTTTGACGTACGCGGGCAAGAGAAGATAACACGAGACTTTAAACTGCATATTCTTGAAGTTGCTCTTTATGGAGCTTCGCTAAAGCTTGGGCAAGATAACACGAAACAAGAAAGAGATAACTCGTATCTAACATTGCTGAACTTAAGCTTAAATAACTAGAGAATATAAATAATATCGTAAACTACAGTAATTATTTAGCGGGTTTTAGGAAACAGCATTAATAGAGCAAATACTTACATCTCAATAGTGAACAATTAATTGCTAGCAATTTTTGCAAATTTTCAGTTGAAACTTCACTAAATTTTGGTATCACCGAAACGAGTCCGTTCTACTTTAATATAACATATAACAGGAACGTAATATAAGAAACCGACACAACTGGTAACGATTATATAGAATTTATTTCGACGTTTCGACTATGGATAGATAGAATAGAATAGAATTTCTACTGCTATCTTCTGCGAGATACTGTCGGTGTTTCTTAACTAGTTATCCTTTATAATTTAGTTATCCTGTTATAATTTTACAACACAATGACATTTTACATTTAATTTATTCTTTCTCACTTGGACGCGCTTTACATCTTAAAATGTTATCGCTAGTCTAGTTGAATTGTACTTGAAAAGGACCACAACCCATGGTCGAAACGTCGAAATAAATTCTATATAATCGTTGCCAGTTGTGTCGGTTTCTTATATTACGTTCCTGTTAATTATTGACTGGCGAAGAAAAGATTTCTTTTTGATTTATAACATATAACGTTAATAGATTGACAAAAGTTTCTTAACAAAATTATATACATATATCTGCGGAACTTAATACTTGCAAAATTGAAATTTAATCCTTAACTATAGCATGATTTTTTAATATATTGTTTAAAAAATATGTTAAATTACATGAATAATAAGTACAAAGATATATATATTTCCATTGTAAAACGTCTAATTTTTTATACTTATGTACCCTTACATACCTTTTTAGTTTTTACAGTATAGTCTGATGGATCGCCAAGTTAATCTGTCGCTTTAAAAAAAGCAGACATTGTTTCTTAATTTTCTGGAAGCATGTAATAATAAATCTCGAAAATTACCGTTTCTTACGCCCGGTTTTCTCACTCAGTTTTCTGAGCAAACCTTGGAAGAAAAATCTCTATACGGTGGACTTTAGCTGCACGAAGATTCGGTTCTACGCATTATATCTCCGCAATATTAATTTAGCGAGGAGGAAAGGAAAGGAAAGGAAAAAGTGCTGTCGACGCCATTAATTCGATTGGATGAGTTTCGGATCACAGACCTCGGGGATCCATTATGTATTAGCAGGATCGATTTGGTCTGCGACCGGTAAGATTAAGGACAGGACGATCGCAAGAAGCCGCCGACTCAGCCACGGAGAAATCCCGAACATAATTTTCTCCATACGAGTTTCAAATCTCCCGAGATAATGCGATGTTGCGGCTCGGTGCACGAATATACGGCTTGTAGGAACACAACTTACGGGGAAGTTTACAAATGTTTCTCTCTGTCGTTCTCTCGTACCAAAGATTACTCGGAAAATCGAGGATTCTAATGGAAGGGAGTGAGAAATCTAGATACTTCAAAAATTGCGCATTAGAATATGTTATCGTCAAAAAAGGAAAAGAAAAGAGATATTTTTCAAGTGTCACATTTGCATCAGTACCGTTCATTAAATTTCGTCTGTGAAGCGATTTGTAGATATGATAAATTGAATGTACCAAATCGAGTAACAAATTAACCTTTGACGTTATTCAGTTTAAACAGCCGATTGCGTCGCGAAGAAGTGTGTTTTTATTCTATCGACGCTAAGCGCATATCGCTCTTGTGACGACTCAATGGCTGCTTTCAGCAGAAAAAGCAGCTTTGCAACAGTTGTAAAATTCTTTAACATGATTGGTTTGTACACTTAGATCCAGGAGGAACCAAGGGTAAGAACCAATCATATTAAAGAATCTTACAACAGTTGCAATGCTGCTTTTTCTGCTGAACGCAGCCATTGTCAGCTGCGCATTGTCATAGCCGCCATTTGTATTCGTCAAGCGAAACGAAGAGATCGGATAAGAAATATTGGATAAGTCTATGAAATATTCAGTGAAACGTAGCAGAACGATGAATGGACGAATGTCGGTTATTCCGACGAAAGTCGGACTGTGATTGTCGGGATTAATCGAATCTTTCGCAAACGGTGTAATTATCATTAACGGTGAGCCAACTGAGACCTGGGAGTCCCCGTCGCGTTAATGCGCGGAACGATCCGACGATCGTTTCGCTTCTTTTAACACTCGTAGCTTCTTCAATCTGCCGGTAACGTCTAAAAAGCTGAAATTGCGGCCAAGTGGTAGTGGTACTGGTAATGTAGGAAGCGCGCTTCCCACTGCGCGCTTCCACGAGACAAAGCCGGATTGTTCCGCTGTGCGCGGAGGAAGAGGCGGAACGATCCTGGGCTTCCTGCAAACTGAAACCCACTGCCTTCTCTTCTTCCTCCTCCTCCTTCTCTTCGCCCTGCTGCCTTCACCGCGACGTTCGTAGCAAAAGCTCGTTATATTTAAGCCGAGAAATATATACGCGTGTACGCGCCAGTTAACGCGGATGTTACACGTGACTTGGTTGGCGCATTCGCCACGGTACGCTGCGTGTGTTGGTATTGCGAATTAAATTATTTTCATCGTCATATATATATATATATATATATATATATATATATATATGTGTGTGTGTGTGTGTGAGTATGTTCTCAGCGGGGCATAACGTGGCCAATTCTCGTGCCGCCGAATTCCGACGTGGCGCAATTTAGCGAGGAACGATCTCAAACGTGGTGTGCGATATGGCGCGCTGCGGTCTGACGCATACAATTTCAAGGAAAACTCATCTCTTAATGCGAAACGCGCGCGCGCGCGCGGTGTCAATGATATACCAATTAAGGGAAAATTTTCATTGCAGTTTTTTTGAATTGGTCGAACATCCAGTTTAGCAGTTCAAGAATGCTTTGAAAAGAGCAAAATTAACGAACTTGCGTACTTCCTATGCCAATCAACATTCTATATCGATTAATCAAATCTAGTAAACGCAAGCGAACAATTAAAACGGTTAAAACCGATGAACTGATTGATAAATCGAAAAGAGAAGTTAACTTGTTGAGATTCAACAGTTATTGTTCTCGACAGCATTTTGTAGCGCATTTTCATAACCAGCAAGAAACGCACGCGATATATTTCCGCGGTGTATAGAAACGGATATAAATCTCGCGGAATAACAGGAAACGGCCGGAAGTAGAAGTAATAGAGAACAGACTGGGTCTCAAATGTCGCAGTTCAAACCACGGGCAAAAACCATTTGGAAGGAAATGGCTGTAAAGTCGGTCACGTTTTGACTGGAAGAATTCTTCACGTGATTTCTTTGTGAAAGTAATTTGTCTATATCTACGGTCCTCCACCTAGAGATTACCCGAAGCTTTCAGATTCACCTTATTTTATTAGAGAGACCCAATCCGTGCTCTTCTCGCGAACATTCCGCGCCGCGCCTCGCCGAAATCCTTCAAAGTTTCGTAATCTTTATCCTCGCCAAAATCTCTCCTTCGTTGGACCAATCTTACGACATAGTTTTGGCCGTTTAAAGTTGTCAAACAGATGCAATCGAGACGACCTGTTGAAAATGGCGAATTCAATATCCGTTAACGGAATGAATAATGAATCTTAACTTATAAATTACATAACACAAATAAATTACGTTGAGTTTTTTTTAAATGAAAGAATATTAGCGTAAATTAAATTGAAATATAGGACAACGTTGTGGAAAGCATGAAGGATTAATTGGACCCCCATATGCAATAAGGACCCAACCAATATTTTGAAGAAAAGTGAGTTAATTGGTTATTTTAAGTCTCAAGTTGATGTTTTTCAATTATGCAAAAAAAATTAAGCCTAATTTACAAGTTGGACCATTTTATTAAAAGAACCAACATAAAAGAACCAACTGCTTTTTCTGTGTCTGTTTTTTAATGTACTTCTTTATTTTGAAAAATATATCCTGCTTTTCGTTTAATTTGAGTAAATCACTCAAAAGAAATCTCATAAAGACTTGGTTTAAGCCGATTATTTTAATTGTAATAACAAAACTTCAATTACTTATTATTCAAAACTACCTCCTTGTTGGTTGGGTCCTTGTTGCATATGGGGGTCCAGTCATGGTAAAGGTATAATATCATAAATATACACACTGCGATTATTGTAAATATCATTTATTGGACTCTTAGGCATCATTGGGTACAACGATTACACCACGTTGCTTACTTGTAACACCTTAGCGATCTGAAAAGAAAACTCGGGTTCGTCAAAGTCGACTAAATTAACGTGAAGACATCAGGTATGTTTATTTCGTATCTATAGATAGTACCGACTGCGGTCACACGCGCGCAGATAAGACATACCGGCGACAAGGATTAGCATTAATCGTCGGTAAGCCGAGTACAAATTCTATTTTTACAAAAATTAGGAACCACCGAATTTACGAAAAAGTTACCTTAAGGATGCTCGAAAGAAGCGGAATCGATTGGAACGGGGGCCGTTCTACACCGCGCCACCCCCGGCCAACCGGATAGATCAAAGTATCGCAAAAGACAACAATGTCCGTGTTTCTCACGATGAGCTACAGCTAAATTCAATTTAGGACGTTCATAGGACACAGTGTATTTTATTGTAACGGTTCTCGTTGAAAAGTTCGTAACGCAAAGCGCCACCGCCGCTTTGCTCTCTGCCTCACTCAACGAAAGGAGCGTTGTGATTCGTGCGAACGAGATTCGGGGGAAGGCGAACGAGAACTTATGGCTAAATAAAACTTTATAAAAATATATCAACGAATAATAAATATATCTCTAACAGCGTCACTGTATAATTCGTCGTGTACGGGCGTACGATAGCCTACGCATTTACAGTCACTATATACATACTATCAAACTCTACTTACCTAAATAATATACAACAATTTATTTTAGTCGCCCTATCTTCGGGAATATTTGACGTTGCACAATTAAGTTTCTCTCGTCCGGTAGCGTGCTCATGCGCTTTCATCCTGGGCGTGCAGGAGATCGCGCATGTTCCTCGTTAAAATCTGCAATTATTCTCTATTCTGTTGCGTCGCAACCATCCTGCCAGCTTGAATCTTACTATTTCGTTATTGATACGGGCAGTATCGCTCGACGCATTCGCGTGTCACGGATTTGCTTCGCAATATTAATAGATCAGCACAGAATCGATCCATCCGAGTTTGTTCGCCACAATTTGACAATCTCGTCCCTTTCATTCGCGAGAAGTTCGCGAGCGACAAGAAAGAAAGGAAACGGAAAAAAAAAAGGAAAAAGAATTGGTCTCCATTTCGTTCTGATCCCTACACGCGGGAGCACCCGTTCCACAATTCGCAGACACCGGCTTATCTATTTATTACCTATACAAGTATATACACGTCGTATAGCGTATCGCGCGACTATCGATGCGCGCACGAAGATTCGTAGTTTACAAATTTTCACTCTATATAAATACGTATCCCGTCGCCCGCGCGATCTCTCTCCCTTTCCCCTCTTCTACCGCCCCACCGCTCTCCTTCGCTATTCTCACATATAAGGCCAGAGAAATCGAATTTTAATCGTGTCTCGATCGCACGGGGACTCGTTCGTGCGGACGCAAGCTTGCCTAAGGTTTCACACGACGACGACGGCAGCGGCCCGTGCACTCTCGCGCGATCGTACATTCGTAAACGCGTCTTCCAGAATCGCGTTTCGAAATAGAACAAGAGGACCCGCTGCGAGATTCGAGGAACACCAAGGCCGTAATAATCCGCGCCGAAGGCGCGTTGACAGAGCTTCCATCCAAGTTTCATTGTATTCGCGCAATGCCGGGGATACGCAAGTGTCGCGTCACGCGGCACGCCGGGCAAATTGTGCGTCTCGTTGACGCGAGAATCGCGCGGGGGAAATTCTTTCGAGGAAAGAATTTCGACATTATGTACAGAGAAGCTTCTTTTTCCCTCTCGTCGTTGGGAAAGCTGACGTACGAGCTTTCCGTATCGCTAGGAATTTTGCCAAAGTTTCTTCCGCCTTAATCTCCATCAGACGATCGTCTCAGCGACGGTGTTCCCGCAGGATCGCCTGCAGGATCAGGCAGAGCAGAAGGTACGTGATACTCGCCGATCGGATGTGGGCATGGCTGTAACCGGAAGCGCGCGTCACGTTGAGTACAACGGAAGCGTCGGCGATCCCTTCCGACGAACGGACCAGCAGTAACCATTCTCCCGCATGGGACGACTGAATAGTCTCAAAATGCAGCGTCGTCCTGTAACATGACTCCGTACCACCGTCCTGCAAAAGAAGAAAAGGAAACATGAATAATTGCTCTCCATTGCACACGTATCTTCCATTTCTAAGGAAGCTCAAGGTTACAAAAAATTTCAGCGCTGTTTTCAACATGGTAATATGTAAAAGAATTGGGATATAACAGGATATTATTCATCTGATATTTATATTTAAATAACCGTTATGTTGATTATCAATACAGTTTTCTCTTTTTTGTGAAATTTATTTATATACAAATTAAAATTCTATTCGAAAAAAGTATTATAAAAATATTACATAAAATATTATTATAAAAATATTATATTATAATACTAATATAAATTAAATAAATTGGTACGTTAAACATTGCCATTAAAAGTGGATGAGCTTTTATTACATTTTTAAATTTACTAAACTATGATATGTTGATGGTTATATATATTTCATGAGAAAAGCCGCTTTTCTTGAAGGCTAACTGAAATTCTTATTTGCAGTCATAGGTTGCGGGAAATGAGCTAGCTTGAGGTTGACCCACATCGAGCCTCTTTGTTCTCTGATAAGATGTCAAGCGAGACGCTATAGAGAGAATTCCAAAAGTTTTCTTTAACAAGCCGAGGTAGGGTAACGAGCCAAGGTAAAGTGGCATCTACAATTCACAGTGATGGAACCAAGCTCGTGCTCGCGAAGATCTTTATGAAAGACGTTTTTATGGCGCTTTCATGGCGTTTTAAACCATTGAGATCTGGTTGCCGCGGGTCATGCTCCAGACTAAGACGTTTTTATCGCATAATGCTCATTAACTTGCGATTCGATAACGTCCATCCAGTCGTCCCCTTATCGGGCATGGTCTGTCTCTCTCTCTTTCTCTGTCTTTACGGTTAAACTTTCACGTAAAACTTCCGGCGAGAGGAAACTGGGAACTTCCGGCGTCGTTCTACGTTCTCGCTTCAATTATCCATCTTACCTTCGACTACTTCTTCTTAGATCCCCCACCCTCTCGATCTCTTCTTCGTCTTTCATCCCCTTAAAATACGTTTTATTACTTTCCGTATTAGTACCTATAATGACTCCTCTTTCTCCGACTTCGTTTCTTTGTTCATGGAAAAATCAATCGTATTAAGCCGATCATAGGTCCACGGAACTTCCGGTTTATGGGATAATTGACCCTAATAGAAGAGCAATACTGATGATTCGTATGGAACGATGAAGAAAAGTAAAATTTCCTCTTGATATATATAAATATTGATACGACTTAAGATTTATGAACGTTTCCTTTATCATTGGATATAGCTAATCGGTTATCATTTGAGATTTTGATTGTGTAAGTTTTCGATTTATATTACGTTATTAAAGACAGATATGAAAACAAGATATCGATCATTCTTTATAGTGATACATATTAAATTTTGGTATTTTAATGTGTATCTTTTAACCCTTTGCGAACGGGCAGCATGTTTACATGCTCTCTACTTATATAGAAACTATTAGCCCGAGTTTTATGAAACTTGAAATACAGAAGTTTTTCGTGAATTTCAAATTTTTTACTTCAAAATTGAAAAGGGCCATCAAAAAACTTCTGTATTTCATAAAAATCGGGCTAATAGTTTCTGAAATATAAGCGGAGAGCATGTAAACATACTCCCCGTCCGCAAAAGGTTAAAAATATAAAATATCTTTAATATATTACTATGTAATTAAATTGAAGAGAAAAGCGCAAGAGAAGCAGAAGTTAATTTTTAAAATATCTCGTTTCAATATTTATATTGCCATTTTAATTTAATATAAAAACTTTATTATAAACTGTTAAATGTTAAACTGTTAAATACTTCAAATATTTTAAACTTACACACTGGATATCTTCAGTTACTATGATTTAGTAATGCGTATATATAATTTTGGCCAAAACGCGATATATCTCTAACCGTTGCATTAATGTCTAGAATTTAATTCTTCGTAAAGAAAAGACAAAGATATTACATGCCAAGACGTAAGACATTTGCCCATCAGCTTTTAAATTATAGGATATCATAAAATATCGTGTACATATTTGGTATTTCTCTGCTATTGAAACATAAAATTACGTAACACTTTTGCTTTCGATCTTACTCTAGTACACAACTAGAACGCATATAGTGACTTCATTGTTTCGGTCGCCGATCGAATATACACCGCATGTCATTAGTCTAGTTTCCACCGAAGCCTTCAATCTGGTTCTACTTCGGTGCAGATCCATTAGAAATACTGTTTCCATTGGAAGTAGAGTAGTAATGAAAAAGATTAGTTGCGTTTCCATCGACTTAAATATGGTTCTACACCGCATTAGGTGCGAATTGAAGGTTTCGGTGGAAACTAGACTATTGTGACCTTTTAATCAAGGCAATGGCGTTTCTCTCACATCTACTTTATCGATAACGCGGCCGGGAAGGAATACGTAATTGAATCAAAGGCTCGTGCTGTTCGTCGGCAAAACTGATGTCGTTTTACGGCGATATATTTCGTTGCTGCGATTCGCAGCAGACGGAAGAGTCGTCGTCGTCGTCGTCACAGAGGGTCTCGCGAGTTTTTCGCATGCAAGGAATCGCAGTTTCTTGCTCCATTTAACCCTGCGTTTCGGCCCCCTCCCCCCCCTGCTTTCCGACCATCCTTTTCGGCACGACGGAGGCCCGTGTTTCCCCATCCGTCAACCCGTTTTTTTTATCCTTTATTCACGAGCTTTGCCCGCATCATCCCACCTTCCTTTTTTGCACCCCTCTTTGCGAATCATCTCGCGTCTCGCTTGTTACGTTTCCTCTTCACCTTTCTTTTCTTGTTGTTTCCATTTTATTCTATCTCATTCTTGCATTTTTCTATCTTTTCTACCATATTACCAAGAATATCTCCGTCTCTTTTACCACGCTATCGTGTTGGCTTTGCTGTTGCCTTGTCCCTCTTCTCTCATCCTCATCTTTTTCTTCTCTCCCTCCCCCCCCTCTCTCTCTCGTTTACTCAAACTTTCTCTGCTAACGCATTCTAACTTTCTGGCTTTCATTATTCTTTTTCCCTCTCAAACTATCCCGCCGTCCGTTTCCCTTACTTTACTCAGTATTCCTTTACTAACGTATTCTACTTTGCCCGTTCGAGCTTTTTCTATCGAGGTTCTTGGCGTTTCTCTATCCTCCATTAACCTATTCTCTTTGTAAACTTCCATTCCCCATTTCATCCGTACTCTTTTTACTTCTAGTTTCTTTTACTCGCTTTCTGCTTTCTGCTATCCTTATCTGCTAACATGTTTAACATTCCTTTTACTTTACCCCATTGTCATTTATTCTCATTTTCTTTTCCTCTTTATAGTTTTAAATTTTTTAATCTATTTTAGTAACTTTATTTTGGCTATATACTACACTTCGGTTTTCGTCTTTAAATTTTTCTGTTATAATGCAATTGCAACTTTTCTTTGAAATTAGTTTATGTACACAAAAATATCCGATAACATTAAGTATCATAGAATAAGCATAAATTATATGTCGATCGCTTTCTATTTGTGTTATCTATGTACGTTTACAGCAGATTCTTCACGAAAACAATATTACGATATACAAAATAGAGTAAACACATTTAAATCTTTCTATGAGGAATACAATCGTATAGCCTTCCGATTAAGCAGCATACACTGAGAAAAAAAAGCTGTTGCTTCAATTAAAGTGTTATCACGGGGTGCCAAAAACATAAAGTAGTTCATTCAATTGTATTATTATTAGACCCAATGTCTGCATTTTTAAACCAATAATTCAATCATTATTTTAATAATCCAAATATTGGGTCTATTAATAATACAATTGAATGAACTACTTATGTTTTTGGCACCCCGTGATACCACTTTAATTGAAGCAACAGCTTTTTTTTCTCAGTGTACAGTAAAGCCATTTAACAATTAATCAACTTTCTTGTTAGTGAACGTTTTAATTACGAAAGTATAAATTTGTTATTGGTTACGATCGTCTTCAGTGTCTGCAGTTTTCATGATTCAGCAATAAATTCACCTTTCAATGTTACCATGCAAAAGTTTTTGAAAAGTCTCTATACGATGTAATAGCCTTCAACAAAGTATCATCGCGAAAAGGAGATCGATACGTAAGCTATGAAAATATTTTGCATACGAAGTATATTCTCAAAAGCATCTTAATAATATCCGATAATATTATCGCAATATTCGATGATCAGAAAGAAACTATACCAACCGGAAATCGTAATTACATTTTTTATCCTCTCTTAACACGATACGTTATTTCCTTTCGTGCAGCTCGCTCATAGCATCGATGCTTGTTTTATGTTCGCCACGCGTTATTTAAAGTCCAATGCTGCGGAGAGTAATGCGCGCGGATGCTGTAATCCGTATAAGATGTATTTTACAAATATTATCTATGAACGCGAAATACGCTGCTATCTGTAATGTAAACGCGACACTACATCGTGCCCACATCGTCGTGCTTCCCGATAAAGTCCGCAATTTTCAATGGAATCGACCGAGCCAATCGTTACTCGCACCGCGAAATCGGACTGCGCGTCCCTATCGCGCTCACATACCGAAGAGAATCAAACGTTAATAAAAACAAACGCAACACCGGGTGCATCGGCAAATCCCTCGCAAAGCTCCGTCGCATTGTCCGCGTCCGCCCGGCACTCCTGGAAAAATGGTTAATCCGTCCTTTATGATGGGACTACCTCCACGCGCACACGCTCGCACGCTCGCGCGAGCGGATTCCGTCTCCGCTCGGGCGGAAAAAGAAGTGCGCCGGCTGTGGAAATGAAATAAGCGCGCGTATATATGCATACGCGCGAACCGGTCTGCATACATTCCCGTAGTGTCTCGTCACCATCCCTACCGCCGCCGCGCCGCCCCCGCAACCCTTTCATCTCGCCACCCTCCGCCGTTCTCGCGCGACGTAGGCGAGCGTGGCTGTTCCCGCACTCTCGATATAGCTTTCTCCCTCTGCTCTACCGAGTCGCGTCGCAATATCTCGGATATAGCGCGAACGTCCGCGCTGGGATAGCGGCATAATTTT
This sequence comes from Aphaenogaster ashmeadi, assembly GCA_003063805.1. Lineage (NCBI taxonomy): Eukaryota > Metazoa > Arthropoda > Insecta > Hymenoptera > Formicidae > Aphaenogaster > Aphaenogaster ashmeadi. The sequence continues at coordinate 383,393 of NJRQ01000079.1, forward strand.
CGCGTCGAAGGACCAACTACGCCCCCGGGGAGCGTGTAATCCCCCCGCGGGTACGAACGTCATCCCCGTGTTACAAAAGACGACGGATTTTCAGCGGACGCGCGAATTGCGTTTTTGCGCGGCATTTTTACAGCGCACGAGAGCACGAGATTGCCGAAAAAAAATCGCCCACGTAAAACAGAGTAAATCAGATCGCGTGGCTTTTAATAAAATTCTGCTATTTCATTTAATTTTGTAATGAAACATCTGAATCAATAAACAAATAGAAAGCAATGCAGCTTTCGTTAACGTATGTAGTTATAATGTATGTAATTATATATTCACGATTGATAGAAATATCAATTAGTTATTTCAAACACTGCGACGAAACATACATCGCATGATTTTACATGAATAAGGAATATTCAAATAAATAATTTATCACATTAAACCGCTAAATATTGCTACAATGTGGATGACAAATATTTACAAACTGTGAATACGTGATCAACGTACTTCTTGTGCAATTCTGTTGCATATTATTTGTTGTTTACTTATTCATAAAGTAAAGCCCGCAATTTTTATATTTGTTATTTGTAATTATTTTTCTCTCGTAAAGTGAAAATGCGACCGTTGAAGCATGCTTGGAAAGAACAATAAATTAGTTTACTCGCACAAGTACACGAGAATAAAAATGTTTTTACGGTGAAAAACAAAGTGATCAGATTATGAAGGTTGCAATTATCTCGAAGTAATAAAAAATTTGTTTTAACGTTCGTAATTCGCTGCGAAGTTTATAACGATGAGATATTAACCTTCGAAAAATTAACACGTTTTTTTTCTCAATTTATTCCTTTAATTAATTTTTCGTTTGAAAATACATTTAACGTACAATGTCATATTCATGATTAAAATCATTACGAATGGGTGCACAACTATTAATTATTGTACGCTCAGAAGTGTCATTTTATCATTTAACTTGTTTTCTTATTTAGGGAAGAAAATTCAGTGATGTGCGTTTACGTGTAAAGAATCAATTCTTTACATATGGAGTAAAGAATACGTAAAGAATGTAAACAATATGTAAAGAATGTAAACAATGTAAAATATGTAAAGAATTGAAAAGTTCGACCTTTGAACAGTCAAAAAAACTTCTGTATATATACTACTCTTTTAGAATGACCGATTCTAATAAAACTGACAAATATTAAATAAAGTTCATTCACACCTGACAATGGATAATCGTGATATTTGGTTTATTATGTTATGTTGAATTAAAGTAGAGTAAAAAAATCATTTTTATTATTATGGTAAACTTGTATTTGTATAAACACATATAAACATATATAAAACATTAATAAACATATATAATTATGTATGAAATATGTCCATACATATATGTTTATATATCAAAAATTTTTTACCAGAAATTTAAATAAAGGTTATTTAAAAAAATGTTTTCATTTATTATAAATGTAAATCAGCCAATTATGAAATTCTTTACATTGTTTACATTCTTTACATTTTTACGTGGAAAATAGCAATGTAAAGAATTAATTCTTTACACGTAAGTAATCATGTAAAGAATCGACGTAAACTATACGGCATATCACTGGAAGAAATAGAAATCACCTGTTACTAAATTGTTTTGTGCATCTTTGAGAAGGACGCGACGTAATACTAGTGGCTTCAAGCATGAACTGCAAACTATCGAATTGACATAATTTCAGAGACCATATTTATGTAATCCGAATTTCACGGATGTTTTAGCGCGAATAGAGAAACCGTGAAGGTGCAGGCACGCGAGCAACGTTTGATATAGCAAGACATGCAAATTTACCTCGATTGCGAGGGCTCGAACCCCGTCGCGGGAGGGTGCGTCCGGCGTATACACACGTTCCTCCGATATCCAGAGAACCTTCGTGTAGCTCGGCCGGGCGCAGAACTCGACGATGATGTCCAGGGACTCGCCCTCGTTCGCCGTCACCGCTTGACTCGGCGGATGAACCATGGGTCGCCCTGCAACGAAAATAAACGGGAAAAACGGTTAACCTTTGTCGAACCGGCACGACTAACCCTCCTGCCGCGTGGCCGTAAATCTACCCTCCGTCACGTCGGCGCGGTAGGCGCTTTTTGCGCTTTGCTAAGAGCTTTGTACCTTATTAACGGCGTAAATTACCATCCAAATGGCCCGTTAACGAGGCGCACTCTACGATTTTATTTCGATCGCGTATTTTGGGAGCGTGCATCCGATTATTAGGATTGTCACGCGGGCGGGCGAGTGTCTTTTATAGTGCTTTTTCGTTGCGCATGCATCACTATCGTCGATGTTTCTGGCGTGGTAAAATTCGGGGTCGATTAGTCGTAGCTGATAGACGCTAGCGTATTGCAAATTAAAGACACAGTACAGCGGGGAACACAGATCGATTCGCAATAATCGATTCCGCTAACGTCATTTTCACGGACCCGCGATCTATCTTTATTTTTTCCTTAAATGATTATTGATGGTTATTTTGATGGATGACGCGAAAATACGAAGTTTAAGCAAAGGCAACATAATATTTAGAACGCACGCGAATACAAAATTTTTCATGAATTAGATCAGCAATTTTTATGTAGGAATCGCTACTGAGTTTTTGATTGAGTGATATAAAGCGTAAATGTAGGCTAATGGACTGAGATAGACGGCTATTAACGGAAGACAAACGATGCCGTGATGACAGATACAGGATTTGTTCGTGTCACGTATCTTTCATACTTTCCTCACTCTTTCAGGTCTTTGAAAAAAAGAAGGGAAAAATGCAAAGAGTATATGAAAACATAGGGAGCACGCGAAATAAATTAACTCATGATTGTTAAACGATTCTTTAAAACGTTTTCAAAATATTTGAAAATTGCTATCTATCGTCACTCTTCGATGTCACACGCTATAAATCGTGATAGATATTTACCGACCCTTTATTACGTAACTTAGTGCAATTAAATATTATTAAAAAACGATCGTGTTATTAAAAATAAATCTGCTTCTCTGCTTCTCACCTAGCACGAGCGAGGTGATAGATATTACTGTAACGCAATAAATTTCTAAAAAGTTCTGGAACCGAAATGTACGGCCGGGGATCCGGTAACCCCTGCTCTGAACCCGTTCCCGGCCATAAATCCGACCTTCGGTGACATTTCCGGTGCAAGGGATGTCCTGGAGGTGGAGGACGGGGATCGCCGATTAGCACTACTGTCATCCCCGACGTCTGCCATCTTCTTTTGTTTACCGCCGTCTTGTGCCTCGTTAACGGTAAAGGATCGTCTAGTGATTGCCACCATATTAATGAGACACGGCAAAACAAAAGAAGTGCGTCGATTGCGTGATATAAGTCGAGATCCTTTACGACAACAATTAATGTCTGCAAATTACTTTTGTGTCTGCTGTGATCTTTTTTTCTTTATTTTTTCGATTAAGGTTTTCTTTCTTGTGTACGTATTCATATTGAGTACTATACAAACTATAATCATGCAGAATTATATCAGAATTAATAATTTGTCCAAATCTTCTTTTTTATGTATGAATTATTCACTAATTGGTAGTTGACTTTTGTTTAACAAAAATTAAGAATATTATCAGATCTCTAATTATAAAGGATTGAAAATCCAAGAAAAATATAATATTTAAAGTTATGATAATTTTTAAATTATCTGTTAATTAAAGGAATCTGAAACAGAGACGTAGGAAAGTGAATATAAACGAAGTTTTTCAACAATTATATATCGATTAGACCTGCTAATTAAAAGTCTCAAACAAATATATTTGGTCATAATTTTTTCTTTTAACCATAAAAAATAACAAGATTAAATAATTCGTATGAAAAATGATATCGACTGGTAATACGAGATAAACGCGGCGGAGCAATACACTTACGATATTACACACCGTCAAGGTTGACGTTTTGGTGTAGGAATTCCAATTCTGTAATAACCAAGTATATTGTGTTTCGAGCTTTTTTCGATACGCATCGTTAAATCGGCATGAAAATAGCGTAACGACTTTTCCGCATCGACAACTTTTCATATCGATCAACACCTTTTTTTATTTATGCTTAGGAAAGCTTGATTTTACAATTGTTACAATAGGGAATTTGCATCATTTTTAAAAAAAATTGCATTTAATAATTTGTATATACTTTTCATTGTAATTATTTTTTTCGTAATTTTTTAACGCAAATTAAGCAAGAAAATAAATAATAAAGTATTGCATTATTTGAAATTGCCGATTACGGTCCGGAAACGACCGAGTCTTCCCGAACGCTGTGTGACGTCACACTGCAGTAAACGAAGACTTTTATCCATTGAAACAATCATTTTTTTGAAAAATGAGCAAA
>NJRQ01000079.1:408826-428592 GCA_003063805.1 Aphaenogaster ashmeadi
GAGAGAGAGAGAGAGAGAGAGATTCCTCCCTGGAGTAAGAAAGCATTTCTTCTTCTCACCGACGGAAACGCCCTTACACCGAGAATGAATCGTATTGAATTGCATTACGGCCAGACGTTCGAAATCTCCATCTCCGTTGACGAAATACGCGAAACATAATACACAATTATTCGTCAATTAATCGGATGATCGCAATTTTACCTTCTAGCGGAACGAAATTTAATATGATGCGTACTGCGTAGGATGAACTTCGCGATAATAATATATATGTAGGTATAATAAAAGACAAAGCACGGAATGCAACATGTAATATTTATTAATTAACTGCTTTTGAATATAGAATTAATCATGCAGGAAATTAGATCCCATCTTATTAATATTTTATCATTTTCAGAGGAAATTTGCGAAAGATGAAATAATTGATATTGAAATTAGCCTTTTATATTTTATAAATATATACTTAGAAATGTGAAATTAATAAAATTACTTTATTTAAAAATGTTATAGACAATATCAATAGAATTATTACATTTAAAAAAAGAATGAATATATAAGACTCAATTGTAACCTGCGCGATTAAGTACAGTTTTATATTTAATTTCATTCGCACGACGAGAATACTAAAAAAAAAAAACAGATTGAATTTGTGTATCCATTGATACGATAAAGAATTCTTATCAGCGTCTCTCGCTTCTGTTAAAATCGGCAGCAACAACCGAGATTTCACGAAGGCACATGAACGCGAGGACGAGGACAAGTCCCGCGGGGCGATACGTCGTTTTCCCAACTATCGGTTCGCATCCAACTTTTCCCACCCTTTTTCCAAAGGCCGGCAGATGTGGGTGGGTGGCAACAAGACAAATTATCGGGAGGTCGTGGATATTCGCCCCCTTCGCTCGTGGCGTTATCGTCCCATAAAAGCTCGCGCGATGTCGGGGAAGTATGTGGGAATGAGAGTACGAATGGCGTATAAATGTATAGGATAGCTAAAAATAGGTAGATTCCAGAATAGTCCAGCTTTATTGCTATACCTTTACCCGAATGGCGCATTACTGGTCGGCACAATCGGCAAATCGCTGTCGTTCAAACGTTCGACGCTTTGATGTATAATCGCAGAATCTGCGGATAAAATTTATGACCGTTATATAATGTATCTTGCGGTTTTATTTACCTCTTATAAAACTTTATTGTAATCTGCAGCGCTTTATTAAAATATATTTTATATTATTTATTCTTTATAGAGTATGACTTGCATTACGACATAATTTTATTGCAATTATATTGCGATATCATAATATTAAATTTATTTCTTAGCTGATCGTGATTTTGATCGTTTAATTGATATCATCACTCATTTCGAAAATTTAAGTATTTTGTTAACTTGGATAAATTGAGAAGCGGTCTGTGTTCTCAGAACCGTACAGAGTAATGTATCGATACTTCGCGCGATACTTACTCTCCCGGGAGCCTTCGGACACGTCGTGTTCTGTTGGTAGAACAAGAGTTTGTCCGTTGTTTTGCGAGAAATTTACTGATGGAAGCACCGTTTTCCTTTATTTACTATCGCATTCTCTATACGGAAGTAATTAAATAAATGCAGCCATGATTGCATATCGTTAAATAGAACGTGGAAAATAAACTACAGCTAACGACTCGATAGCTGAGAAACATCGTCTAGAATAATGACGCTTCACAATGTCTATCGCTAAAAATCGTCGCAAGTTTTCCTCAAAATTTTCCTAAGCATAATTTCGAAATTTAATAATGTCTTTCATAAATTAACGAAGAGCAAAAACATTTTGAAGCGCTGAATAAGGAGAGAGCCGGCGTTTACTTTTAATACTTACGTGCAAGAACTTTTACTTCTCATTAATTATTGCGAACATTTTTCATATGCTGCAGAATATCGTACATGTCAATATGCTGATATTAATTATTCCGTAGTTCCTTATAGGGCAGATGGTGCGAGAGCTTGTACGCCGTTGCAGCAGTAGTGGAAGCAGGCAATTTGTTGCCAAAAACAGTTTTGCTGGGCTTGACATCAAACGAGTTAAAAGAGTAACGAGGTGCATTCACTTTTTATTATTTAACAGAGCCGTAGGGAGCGCAATTAAGCTGGCAGTGTAAGTCAGCAGGGAATCTGTACGTTGCGGCAGTTATTGATTAATTTGCAGAATAATGACGTAATTAAGTTTCCAGACGGCTACTAGCAATCGTACCAGATTGCTTTACCGAATTTCTAAGGAGAAAGGGGTATCTCGAATACAACAAATGCATTTGCATTGATGATCCCAGAGAAACTCGCGATTTCTTCGTGCGCACGTATATCTATTTGAAAGTCAGAGGAGCCGCATCAGCCGGCGTGTTTCACCAGAGAAAACTATAGCGGCAGAATCGCAAAGTTTTAATGAAACAATACGGCGTTATAAGGGATATCAGGGCCGACAATGCTGTATGGAGCACGTAGGAAAGTTCGACGATACCGAAGTGACAGCGTTATCACACGTAATACACGACCCTATCCGCCGCGGAACTTTAAATCGAAAGTGGTCGGCTATATAAAGAAAGAATATGCGCCACATCCGGCCGCGTTGTCCGAACGAGTTTCCGACTCGTCAGGATGCAACGGGCATCCGTATGTATAGCGGACTACCGCTATCGCGACTCCCCGCACGTGATGTTCAGTATTCTTACGGATTCGGATTACTTTGCTTGCGCGTCAGATGCGTCGGATGCGGAATCCGAGAAGCTCAAGTGCATCTCGGGACTGCCAGTAATTCTGCCGATCCGGTTACGGGTGCGGAAAGAGACGCGCATTGTGACTGCTCACGTACATCCGTCAAAGGGATTTTATTTCGTTTCACAAGATCGATCGAGGATCTAACAATGCGACGTAAATTATACAGATGAGCTTTAACCATAGCCGTAGCAATGAATATCAACGTGATATGCGGATGACATTTGGAGTTTGTTTATATTAATCTCATGATATAATTGATACGATCAAGAGGGTACCAAATTTTTTTTAATATTTGCATTATATGCATTATATTATATAATAAAATTTCCCAGAAGAAGACACACGATAGATTTTTGAATAAGTAGAAATATTGCATGCTTTATGATAAACGTATATGATAACACAGGACCACAAATTTTTTTTTTAATTGACACAAACTAGATCACGTGTACTATACGTATTTTGGGTCGCTGAAGTCGAATCCGTTGGCGTTTTTGTCCACCACGTCTAAGTTTTTTGTAAATTGCAAAGAAATGTATTAAATCACTTAAAATTTTTAACCATAACCGACACAACAAATTCCTTTTAAGGGTTAAAAGTCCTAACAATGTGCTTAATTTTGATTGCAATAAAACTTCTCCAACATGTTACATACTGTAGTTATAATATGCCAAAATTCACTAAAATAGCCCTTTTTGCAACTTTAACTGCAATTAACTCAAAATTGTGACGTGATAGAGCAATTTGGCCAGCGGCATTGTTTTTTGCGACCCAAAATCTATAAGAATCACCTACTCTGATCCCAGTTGATTTTCACAAATTTCTTTTTGTGGTCCTGTGTAATCAAAGATAGAAAAGAATAAATAAAATTCTGAATAAAACTCTTCGTATATTCGTTGACGCAAGTTTTGCGAGTTGGTCTATTATCGAATACGATTTAGCGATATCGGAAAATGCCTAATAAAAATTCCGTGACCAGTAGATTTAAATGTCGTTTTACAAGCGGCAGTTTGATGAACATGAAAGTGAATACGAACAGCATTAATCATAGCAATCTCCAGGCTATCGATTTATTCGGCACGGCGAGAAGCCGGCGAAGTTTACCGCCAATAACCCGACACCCAAGTAGAAATTGATCGACGCGTGACGGCGATAACTTTGCCTATTACGTGTCGGCAAAGTTTATGGAAAAAGTACGTGTCGCGGCTATCGTCTCGCACGCGAGGAATGCCGTTTAATGCGATAGGCAGGGTATGTGCGAACGTGTTATGGTTAAATGTCACGTTTACAGTCTCGTCGATGACAGACAGCAAACTCGCCTCATCACGACTCTTTAATGTGGTCAATATTTGCCTGTAAAACGAGGTTACTGCGAAACTTTGTCACATGCACGCATTCCATGTCGCGAGAATATAGACAGTTCGCAGTTAACTGGTACGCAGCAATCTGCAGTTATTATTCATGCATCTCATTGATAAATAACTATGTGACAAAAACGTATGAAAATGAAATCTGGTTGAAAGCTTTTGCAAACAACCGTAGATTAAAAAAGTTTCACGTGTATAGATAATGCAAAAACGTAGATAATAACGGATATAACAATATAATTTTTACGTTCACGTTATTTTTGCTGTATTATTTAGTTGTGTTAGATACATTGAATGTATTGTTAACCCTAGCACACCATACCTATTTTTAGGTGCCTTAGGCTGCCACACATGGTCTGTCGGACCAACGATTTTTATCGCTCTATAACTTTTCAAAAAATGCGTCTATTGAGGTTTAATTATAGTGAAATTGAAACGCCAGATTCCGATTAACATGAAGAAGCAATCGTCAAAACCAAAAAGTTATTTGCTCAAAAGTTATAACATTTATAAACAAACGTGTCGTGCAAAACAGGTGAAAATGGTGTTTCGCGGAAAAAATTCTCAAATTTTTTTATTAAAAACAAAAAAAAATCAACTTCCAATTCTTCAACAGGGTACTTAGGACTACTAGAAAAAAAATATGTTGGTTTGATTTGGTTAAAAAAGTTGAATTTCTTGAACGGTCTGACAGACCGCTAAACCACAATAAATGCTTACAGCACAGCTGCTACTGCGACACTGAAGGTCGGGCTATGCTACCCGCACGAGGGGACGTCTGAAGTTTTTTTTCAGCACAGGTTAAAGTGTCCTATTGTATCGACACGAAAAGTAGAGAACTACAAAATATGCTGTTGGTCCACCAGACCGCGGACCAACAGCATATTTTGTAGTTCTCTAGTTAAATATGGACGTGTTCATAAAGTAAAATCTAAGATGATTATGTAAAACTGTAAGAGATAACAGTTCAATATAACTTAATAAGTAATCTATCGATATATTAATTGACTCAAATACAGCTCTCGTACGCGTACGAATTTTATTAATATGTGTTTCAAGACCGATGAATATGCGGCGCGCAGTTCGCATGAGCAGGAATATTCACAAAAATAATTATTATTAGGCACCAAGATCCGCCGCGACCGATATGGGCTTTCTTTCATATTTATATTTATTAATATGAACTGGCGGAACTGGCAAGAAGGAATATAAATATCCCTTCCACGAAAATATGAGCTGTGATTCTGAATACCAACAAGTGCCGCCTGCGTGCCAACATTCATTCTCGAAATCTCAACCTGGTGATGCGCCTTTGTACTCTTCTCTTCATCCTACCGCAATCCAATACTAAGACGCGATGGGACGCGGAGAAAAAAATTCTTGGCACTGTCTCCTGGATACTATTATTTCGTATTCCCTCGCGAATACGTGACGTGATCGAGTTTTTGCAAGCCCCGCCGGATTCAAGCCGATAGCCTACTGCAGCCGGTGCGCCCGAATTGTATGCATAATCTAGATCGTGCATCGTGACAGGGGGTAAAAATCACGCGCGGTTATGCGCGACTTCTCGCGATGGTTTGACTAATATTTCGCGGTTCCGTAAACTCGCGCCGTAACCATTGTGCAGACCATTCATCGCTGGAACGCGAAGCGCGTATCGAGCATTCACGGACGATGAACAATTATTGTGCTTGCCTTCGAGCCGATGTTGTGCGACCTTTCTTCGTGATGTTGAAACTACATCAATGTCAGAAGGCCGGAAGAGCCGACTGTGTTGCTGAAGTTTCGATCGCTGCACAACAGTTTGGGGCGATGCGTGAAACATGCGCCAAGATGTTTCGTCGCAAAGCGGTTTGCCAGGAAGCATTGAACCGTGAAATATAATGTTACCTCTTTTCTCATCAATAGACATCAGTAAACTAGTTATGTAAATTCAGTCTATATTTTTCAAAGATTTATTATGTGTAAACGTAAATTATGTCGTACCACGTTTTAATCTCACCTTAAATGTAATTATAGTTTATAATTAGAAACTCACAATTAATAATATTTTATTTCGTATTCGTCGAGATTATTACAATAAACACGATTCAGTTTGTGCGACTTTGAAGCTTGCTAATTATCCCCATGGCTTTTTCTTCAAACAGAAAAAATGCGCAATGCGCGCGCACGTTGAAAAATTTTTCTGGTTGCATAGAATGTTTCGGTTTCTCATAATTTTCCGGATACCCTTAATGGCAATATATGGCGCCTGTGAAAACTCGCCTGATACCATCCCGGTCATTTTTCCGGGCGCTTCCCCATCGCGAGGCGAAATCGAATATCGGACGAAAGTTATCTTGGGGGAAGGGGAAAAATACAATTTGAATGCAGCGTGAAGCGGCGAGTCCAAACTCCATACGCGAAATGCCCGTTCGTCGACCCCGTTGCGCACCGGAATCATTCTGCGCCAGCCCCTTTTGCACTCCCTCCCCGTCCCATCCCCTTCATCGCGCGGTACCCTAGCTGCACAGCACAGCACATGCATACGAAATATATAAAACGACCCGCACCAGTGCCAAAATATGGCGTCGTATATTCGAGGGTCGTACAAGGGCGAGAAAGAAGAGCGCCGCGATTGGTTCGCCTTTGCGAGGGTCTTGGATGCGCCCTCCTGTTTCTCCACGACGACACGACGTTGATGTTGTGACTTCACTCTCCCTGATCGCAAAACGATCAAACTGTGAGCACATAACTGTGATAGTTAAAATGGAAAATAAGAGGAAAGTATAGCCCGCGGCCATTTTCCCGGTATTTTCCGAGAGACATCGGAGGAACGATGGGGATTCTCAAGCAGCGCAATATTCCGGTTACGAGCAAACTGGTTACGCAACGGAGCAAATAAATCAGAAATGGCAGATACCTCGAGCAACTCTGTGACAAAACTAATAGCGATTAGATTAAACATAAAAACGTAAATAAATTGAAAAATTCAAAAATTTCTAAATTAAAATTTTAAAAAACCGTGCACACATGAATTATAAAACTTTCGCTAAAAAAAATTCTCGATTTTTTATATGCTCCATGTATTTATTCGACTGTGCAAACGGTTTTTAGAATTGCAATACTATAGCGCAACAACCGCGCTTCAATTTGCCACTTCAAGCAATTTCCGGGTTAAAACCCAAAACACGGAAGTACATAACCCTACCGTCCGGTGACTAACGCTTGTTTTTACGCCGTTCGTGACGTAATGGTAACAAAAATCGCCGGTATCGATCGACAGTTTCAATAAACCCGGCAAACATCTCCGGAAGCCGAGACCACGCCACTCTCGGCGCGATTCGGCCACGTTACTGCAGCACGTAGCCGGTTAGCGTCCGTCGGGCCGAGTAATGGCCAGACATTTTCTCCGTTCGGACCGGCCGTTTCGGCAACGCCCGAGTATAAATGGAGTTGTCGATATTATTCGCAGCGCCGGACGAGGTATTGTTCGCGAGTTACGTGCGGCCGAGCGTCACAGGCGGAACTAGGCTTGCAGCAGGAAACGGAAACCAGAGGTACCCGACCCCCTCCTTCGTCTGTCCGGCTTCTATCCATCGAGGCGAGTGGAAACGTTTGCGATATTAACACTTTAAACCCGAGAGTGGCATAACACAATGGCGTGGTACAGAAACGACCACGATCACAATGCCGAAAGAAATGAATTGTCGATTCGTGAAGAGCTTGGGACGCGAGCGCGTAATTTTCCTTCAGTGTGAAGCAAGTTTTTATCAGTTTTTGTGTGACTGACGAAAACTTCCCAGACGACGATACCCGGAAGTTCCCGTAGTGACGAGACGGATTTCTAGTTAAGGAGAGGTTTTGCCTGATCTGCCGAGGAACACGGCACTGCAGATTGCACTCGGGTCGCACTGCGGTAGCTTGATGGCAACAGGAATCTCACTGTAATCGTACAAAAGCTATTTGGCCACAAAAAAAGATGATTTCTTTTCATCAGAAAAATTTTTTGGTGATTAATATAATTCCAATTCTTCTTTCTTGAGTTGACAAGATATCACGAGTTTGTTGGCTTGCCTACGGTAATTTTTTAAAATAAAACACAAATATACGAACAATTGAAACGTTTATAAACAATTAAGAATATTAACAATATTAGAAATATAAGATAAGGATATTAAACGTTACAAAATTGGTAAAATACATTAGCTACGATATTTGATGAATTATTTGAGCAAGGAGGAAAGGTTGAGAAAAATTCTGTCGAAGATAATTTAAGTGATGGAAAGAAGAAGGTCCATTGTCATAATCGTGTCGAGATTGTACGGAACATTTCAGAATTGGTGTTTTCATCGGCGAACAATGGTGAACCAAATTCTTCGGGACAACTGCCATGATCGGCAGAATTTTTCAGTGGAAAACGCGATTTCGTCGTGATTGGCCACTTCGTCCGTAGGAAGAGTTTGAAGGGATGGGAAAGAAGGGGGTGGGCGATCTACCCCACGGAGCTGGCTGAGATTACTGTCGAACATGTCGACCGGTTTGGACGTGGAGAAATTGTCCCTGGAAGACTCTGACGTTTCATTTTCAGAGCTGGCAACGCGCTGCCAGAGCGACCATTTGTATTCCACTGGTCGCCCGGCATTGTTTCGATGGAATTTCTTATTGTTGCAGTAGCATAAATCGGTTAATGGTGCATTTTCTTTGTACTTCTGTATTCCAGAGTTCTGGCAAACAGGTTTCGAATAATACATCTTTCGCGTTTAATACCACAAAAGTAGGAGGCGACATGCATCATTTCGAGGCAAATTTAGATCTCAATATTATATATTCCATATTGTATGAATGAAAATTTAAGCAAAAGTCACATTTCTTCTCGACTTTATGACGTTAATATGAAAGCATCAAAATTATATCAGTTTTACTCCTAGAGTAAAAATCACAAAAAAATATTCCGTTAAAGGCAAATAAAGAGTTATGTATATCTATCGCATATGAACACTATTAAATATTATTTTCAACTTAACTACAATAATAGTTACTGTGAAGTTACTGTGTTATCGTTATAATAATTATTGATTTGTTCGAAATGTACATAATTAAATATAGAGTAGGGATATTATCAATATAAATTTGATATTGTAGATAATAACAAATAACTGTTTGTGTTAACATTAATAATTTAATCCGTGCTGCCAGTAAACTCGCGTTAAACGCATCGCGTGAATGCATAAAACGAATATAGCGTCATGCATTTATGCAGGAGTCAATTATTTGATCACACGAAATATTAATACTACTTTGATGTAGCGCTAATGCTTGACGTCCGTCAACGTTAGTGGATTATTAGCGATACAGTCAAATTAATTCCCGGTCGAGATTATTCGTAAGAAACGAGCTTTTTTTTTTCGCTCTCGATGGGATTAAAACTGCCTATGTAGCTTTCACTTTGACAATAATGCTAATTAATCTCCCGGAAGAGAAGACCGGAATTATCCTGTCATGTAATTAATACGCGCTCTTGCATCCGTCATTCCGGGACATATTATAGCTACGTATAGTTACAGATCCATGAGGAGTGCGGCGGACAGATATTGCGTAACGCGTCGAGAAAAAAAAAGGCAATCTGCTGACGAGGGTGCAAATGACAGAAACGCGGTAACGAAGAACGGGACGAAACGGGCTGCCGTCGGGAATACAATAATTCGGCGGGACAATGCCGGTGGAACCGGTGGCGAGAAAGAGGGAGAAAGGCCGCTGCTATTATTACTGAGCTCGACCAGTATCGCCAAATGAAAATCTCTACTCGATTTCCCGAGTTAAATGAGAAGAAAGACGAAATATAATAAATTGCGCGAATGGCCGATCGACCGAGTTGGGAAGGGGAACGACCGACGACAGTCTCGGTCCACATCTTGAGACCGGACTGATAACGCTCCAATAAACGTGTTTGCTTGTTGTCGGACTATCTGACGTGAATCAAATGGCAAACTTTTTGAAATCTTTTCATTCAATGCACGAATCATTTTCCGATCGATCAACGTTGCATAACGAACCGTTCGATAATGAGCCATCCCTTTTGCCTTTATAGAACGATTACATAAACTGATAAGGAATTAATTAGGATTTCTGTTTACTAAGCACGCGATCTTGCACAACTATTCATGATAACTATACAGGGTGTCTCAAAACTACCGGAAAATATTTTAATAGCATATTCTGGAGGTAAAGTAGAGTAAAAAATCCTAATACAAAAATGTCGAGGCTACAATAGTTTTTGAATTATAACCGATCAAAGTTAACCAGTAATTTCGCGTAGAATTCGCGCGCTCAGGCCCGTAGTTACACAGACACGCGCATCGATCTGTTATTAATTTTTACAGTTAACATTGATTTTTATTACACAGCTGATTATTAATAGCATTAGTAATTATTATTATTATTAGAATTATTAAATTTAATACTTGCACACATGTGAGAAACAAGGTTTTTTCCATTTTTGACATGACAAGTAATTATGAAAATTAATTTATTATTATTTTATTTTAATGAAATATTATGTTTTTGAAAGGAGCATTAGATTTAATAATTTTCTGTAGGTGGAGTAATTAGTAAAGTATTTAAATTTTTATTAAAATAAAGGATAAAATGATTTGCTCATAACACACAATTTATTATAATAATAACACTAATAATAATAATTTATTAACAATAATCTCCTCAATGTTAATAATAGGTATTATCTGATATGAATATTCTTAATATTAGGTATTATCTGATATGAATACGTGACTAATCAAATCAAATCAAATAAAAAAAAATAAAAAAATATTAAAAAATCTAATCAAATCATTTTATCCTTTATTTTAATAAAAATTTAAATACTTTACTAATTACTCCACCTACAGAAAATTATTAAATCTCTGCTCCTTTCAGAAAAGTAATATTTGTCTTTGTTTTTAAAACAAAGATTTATGAAGAGATTGTTTAATTATTATTTTTCTTTTTCAAGTATATCCTTTCTCAAGTTTCCAAGTCCTGAGAGAAGTAAAATTGTATAATTTTTATAAATCAAGATTTGCGATTTTAATAAAAATTTAAATTGTTGAATAAATATGGACGATTTAATCTCGTTTCCTTGGTTTATTATAATCACACGATTTCATTAAAATAAAATAATAATTAATTAATTTTCATAATTACTTGTCATGTCAAAAACGCAAAAAACCTTGTTTCTTACATGTGTGCAAGTATTAAATTTAATAATTCTAATAATAATAATAATTACTAATGCTATTAATAATCAGCTGTGTAATAAAAATCAATGTTAACTGTGAAAATTAATAACAGATCGATGCGCGTGTCTGTGTAACTACGGGCCTGAGCGCGCGAATTCTACGCGAAATTACTGGTTAACTTTGATCGGTTATAATTCAAAAACTACTGTAGCCTCGACATTTTTGTATTAGGATTTTTTACTCTACTTTACCTCCAGAATATGCTATTAAAATATTTTCCGGTAGTTTTGAGACACCCTGTATAAGATACATTTAATACATAAGTTATATTGTGCCAAAAATACTTCGCGTACACGGAAAGAACGGTTTTGCCGAAATATCTAAAAATTTAGTCAGATCCGTATCTAGCCAAATTTTTAGATATTTCAGCAAAACTATTCTTTCCGTGTATAGGTACTCGTATTTTTTGATAATGTTAACGTATCTTTTCATGTGTTTTAATGCAACGTGAAATGAAATCAAAGTTTATTATAGGTTCTCTGATATAACATCTTTTAAGACCATTAGGAAGTTTCATCATAATGCTTACTAAACATAATAACAACGTAGATCCAAATTTATCTATAAGAAACACAAATAGGGCGAATTGAACATTATGGTGCAAAAATGCAGTGAAATTATAGTTGTGGTAGTAGATAAAACAGCGAGAGTAAGCTAAACATGCAAAGTTGAACGATGTTTCGAAGCAATTTGACGCAGGATAGAAAATTAAATTATCTTGCAACTCGTTATAGTAACTATAGTAGCACCGTATATATAATTATCATTTTATGGACTTCAATAAGCGTGTAAAATATGTAATTAAATAAACACTGTATATATGTAACCGTGTACAATTACGTCGCCTTAATTTCATTGGATTCTGTCACAAGAATCCACGGGCGTCATGCGGGGAGGGGCTGGGGTTAAAATTACATCGCACAATGTTCGAGCGTGCGAATGGAAAAGCTCCGGGGCCAATGTAATTTGCGCACAGGGCTCTATGCAAGTGTCACCGACAGGCGGGAAATGCTTTTCTCAAAGTCGCGCCAAGTTCTAGCCGCGTCACTTTGCGTAAAACCGGCGCCCGGGCGAGTCGGTTACTTCGCCGCGACTTCTTTCAAGTCTGTCGCGATACTTCATCTTCCTTTCCAACGACGGATTCCGAGGACAAAATAGTTTCGCAAAGAAAACCTTTTTCTCTCTCTATCGTTTCCATGCCCCCCCCCTCTCTCTCTCTCTCTGCCATACCGTCGAGAGTCATGTCGTAATTTCGGTCCTAATGACTCCGTCCGAGGTTGTATCCGGAAGCGAGCGGTAACGTAATAACGCCCGGCCACCGATAACCGGTTGCGATTACGTCGGATGTAAGTCCGTTTCCGCGCGGAATATATAAGCGGGCGGCAGATAAAATCAGCTTATAGTCCAGAGCGGGCGCGCGCGGAAGCGCCAGTTGATTCATGGAGGCGTATTTTTCAGCGCACCCCGGCCGTCGGTCGTGGCAATCGCGATGGCCACCATGTAATAGAGTAATAGAGTTCTGAAATCAATGGGCTGTATAACGAGTGCCCTGGGACCCATAACTGTAGCGAGCCCAGCATCGGGCGTGTGCACGCACGCCGTATAACTGCCCCGGCTTTTCTAATCAACGCCAGCCGCACCGGCTACACCGCGTTAACGTCACAATGCACCGCAAGAAATAAAGCGACAACCGATGTGAGATAATACGCGTGAACAATACGCGCGACGGTATATCCGGCCGCGAATGATGTTGACAGATGCGCTAATTGTCGCGCCTACCATTCCGATCTGGATTTGATCACAATAACGCTTTGATGCCACCGTCATTTATATTTCATCATCGCCACATCTCGAATTATTTAATTGCGGTCATTATCGCATCGGAAAGAGTTGTGTTTCAAGGCGAGCCTATGTCCGACCATTGATCGACCTGTATCACTCGATTCGTAATAATATGCGAAATGTTTCAGCGTTATATTATTATTTAGTGCAACGTAGATAGAAATAGAAAGATATTTAATCATTTCTAAAATATTGTCTTACCATCAGTCTATATGCTTTAAGTTCCTAGATATTTCTAGCTACATATTATCAGTAACGATGAATTCAAGTTACATTTCTTGCTTGCATTCCGTGCGCGAGGCATATATTTCTATTTCAAGGTACGATAGCGGTCACAAAGGGCATGATGTACTTTTACAAGCGTCTGACAAACGCAGTCGCACCGATCGTCAGACACAAAGCTGGGAGTCCATGACTGAAACGTACTGCACGTTCACGATCATGTTCGGCGAATATGATGAGGTAGTGTGTTTGACACCTCCAGCGTGTTCATCTCTATCGTGATGGTCGTGCCTCAGGCTGAGGAGACAAGCGAGCAAACAACACATATAGACGTGTTTAACATGTGTATTAAGCAACGGACGGGATACGTCGGTTATTAAGCAGAGCCTTGCGGTAGGGAAGCAATCATGATTCGGTCTTATGTAATAAAGGCAGTTTGGATCGAACGTATCTGCGATAGACAACACAGAGATGATGCGTCAAGTATAAAATGTTGCTTCAAAGCGAATGAATATTCATTGATGCATATGAATGTTAAACGAATATCGCAGAAATCTGTTTTAAGTATGTAGAAACGCAGGAATTGTAAAAGTAAAGTATTCACATTTACATATTGCATAAAGGAAGGAATAAATATTTTGAAAATTGTAGCGAAGTTACGTTTGGAGAAAGGTCTGAATATTTTAATATAACATAAATCAAAGTGAAATTATTTCCACTCTTATAAATTAATAACTTTATGATGCATGCAATTATCTGTGTCTCTCAAAAGATCTTGTGTCTATCAGAAAGATTTTTAAGACATTATCGGATGAGATAGAATATTTAGAAAATGCTACGTTCACAGTGCACATGATTCTACATATATTAATTCGGTTTTGAAATTAAACACCCGGAAGCTATACTTCACTATTTGCTTAACCTTTGCACATACACATAGATATTAGAAACGCGCGCCGCGAGTGTACCAGATGCATAAAGTGCTCGGTGAAGCGTTGGTATAACCGCAGGTACCGCACTAAGAGCTGCGAAAGCGCTATTTTTCACATTACATCGCGAAAAGGGATTCCCCGCACCGAGGACGTAAATTTCACTTAACACTTTTATGACGGCGCGATACACCGACAATTCATTCTGACCCAGTTTGTAGATCAGCCGCAGGAATGGAGCTTCGGATGTCGTCCCTCTAACCGGATATAGAAAATCGAAGCTGCATAATCTGACGAATCGAGAGCAACCACTCGACAGTAACCATGTAGGCTTATCTGGTATCTGCTGTTTCAACAATGTCGGCCTCTGCGCCAGCGATCCTCTCTCGATATAAAAATATCGTGATACTTTTATCATGCGGATATAACGGTACTGCAAAGGCTTGTCGATGTTTAATTTATAAATTCCGTTAGAGAAAGTACGATAAATCGCAGTCTTTTTTAATCCTGTATATGAATTATATTGTTGAAACGAGAGTAAAATTAAACTTCCGATATTAAATATCTGTGTAACACCAATTCTTAAATTACAAATCTGATAAATTATACTTGAAATTAAATAAAAAAGAGATTTTCTCATCTGTCTATGCACCTGTGAAGCTTAATCAACGAAGGGCTGTCAATTTTCGATTATATAAAATGCGGAAATTTATATTTGTCGACAGTGAAGCAGTGATTATACAAATATGCAAACGAGAAATTAGTCATTAAAATTTTGGTATAATAATCGTAAACTATTCTGTATACCATTAGAAACAATTAGGCAATTAGATGAAATGCAATTCGATCTATATAATATGGGCTCGGGTAGCGAGAGGTAAGCGAGGTTGCGGATTATTGGTCACGTAATGTCAAGTGCACCTTGGGTTTATCGTAAGCAGCATTTGACTCGAGTACATCGATCGATATCGAGAAACATCGGCCAGCCTCGAACTGCCCGAGGTTAGTGGGCACTCTGGTCAGTGGCATGGAAAACGGTCCAATTATGGATGACGCCTTTGATCGAGCTCGCGTGTTTAGCTAAGTGACAATAAAGGAGAAACGGGTTGCTAGGGATCATCATTAAAGATCGCTGTCGCATGTTGCATCGATCGCAGCTTAAACAACGTGCGATTGCACACGACAAACGTGTGATCCCGAAGCGCAATTATTGCAGCATAAAAGTATTTTTGCTATTAATCTGGGAATAATAATCTTTGACGACTTTTGGTAAGCATTCGTTATGTGAGGATTATATTCGTTAGGACAGTTACGTCGACAATCCGTGTTAACTAATGGCTTCCGACCCGTGTTACCTCTCTTCCTACAAATTATAACGCTACTTCTATAACATAAAAGATAAAGTAGAATTGAGAGATTGAGCCTAAACATACGTGCATAATGCTGGCCAATGTCAACGTTATCAAAAGTTTAAGGATGTATTGAACCTATCTTCAAAATGGTACGAAATCGATAAAAATTTGTGAGATTTTTCTTTTAGTCTTCCTGATGTGCTGCAACAATTTTTAAACAAATCCACTAAACGGTTGCTGAGTTATAACGATTTTAATTTTCAACTGATTTTACATTCTCTCTCTCTCTCTCTCTCTCTCTCTCTCTCTCTCTCTCTCTCTCTCTCTCTCTTATGGAAAGAGACGATCTTGACGGATAAAACAGCTGAAAAAATGTTGAAGAAATAGTACCAATGTTTTCAATTTTTTTGTACATCTAGTATACGGATAGATGAAAATATCTGCCAAATTTCAATTGTTTTCACTACACCGTTTTAAAGAAAAAAATTATAACTTGAGAAAATTGGCATTTTCACTGTGAAAAGTTTAACCTCGTAAATGAAAAAAAACTGCAAATAATGCTGGAACTATCTTTCTAGGAGTAAAAATAAGACTCCAACTATCGTTCGAGTTCCTTACATCTAGATTTATTATGCGTAAGGCGTAGATATTCAAGTATTTCATGCACTTTTGTCTAAGATTGTACCTCCGATACATCCTTAAGCTAATTTATTCGTGCGTGATAAATCAATCTAACCGTTACAACGGACTTTTATTGCGCTTATTGATTGTAAACTGATACGCGCCTATCTTCCGTTCTATCTTCGGCGAGATACGTCTTTAATATAAAAATAAAAATATGCGTTTCGCGGGGCGGATTATTGTCAGTGAGAAATGGCAGGATGATAAAATGCGCAGATAGAAAAGATGGAAAACTCGAACAGAATTTTAAAGCCACACGTTTTCGATAAAAGCCGGGTCGGCGCATCGCTGATGCAACCGCAAGAAACAGTAGCTCGCAGATTGCAACTCGAGCAAAAAAAAAGAGAGAAAAAAATTCGAAGAAACTGGGCTTCACCGACAAGAGCAGGCAATGCTCTCGTGAAAAACACACTGCGGACGTTTCTCTACCTTGAGATCCCGCCGGGACCACTTGTACGTCCTTCCCTTCGTCAGATAAGCAGACGTCTTGGTCCGACTACAATATAAACAAGTTACGAACGAATTACCTTGCACGCCCACCGTGCAGCGAGCGATGCGTATTTTCATCGTGGAACACGTATTCTATCCACGGATAGAACACATGTTCTATCCATGTGCCGCGTTTATAGTACAATGAACGACGAATATAAAATTAAATTTCTTTATTAAACATACAGTGTGCTATGTATGTCTGGATACATCCATAGAATATCTCAGTATAATAATATACTTGAACTTTTCGAGTTGGACTTTTGCACTTATTAAATCTAGTGATCTCCTTTAATTGCTTTTTTCTTACTATTTATCCTAGCGCTTCGAGAACACGGTATAATTTTTTAAACAATTTTTTAAGAGAACGAGTTTTATTAACAATAAGAATAGATACTGATCCAGATTATGACAATACTTGCACAGGTTATTATAATATAACATTATCGAATTATAATTAGAAATGTTTTAAAGTGTCTCTCTTAAAATAAAAAACCAATTTTCAATTTCAGTCCTATTTTAAAAATTAAAGAGGCAGAAATGTGCTTATATGTAGAATAATTGAAATTAGAAAATTCTACAGAAATTTATATATATATATATAAATTTATATATTTATATATTTATATATAAACATATATTATATATATATACATTATATATATATAAATTTCTGTAGAATTGTCTAATTTCAATTATTCCACATATAAGCATATTTCTGCCTCTTTAATTTTTAAAATAGGACTGAAATATTGGTTTTCCTATTTTAAAAGAGACACTTTAAAACATCTTTATAAGATATATATATATATATATATATATATATATATATATATTTATTTAAACTTTTTAAAGCGATGTGCACGTGACGTTGTGATGAAGAAAACAATTTTAAGGCAAAAGATATCGTGTTGCGTAACTATGAGAAAGACTCATTTAACTAGTCGAGAAGGTAGCCTTTCAAATGCAAGTCCTTTAAGACGCATAGCAAGGTGGCAGGGATGCACTACAACTGCCGACGTCCTGCGCAAAGGAGCCATTCGCAAGTGGAAACAGCATCTTTCGCCCGAGTTCTTGATGTAACGCAACGTTTTAACATGGCTTGACGTCTTGAAAAGCGTCTCGACAAAGAAGAAAACGTGACGTTTCTATTGGCTCCTTTCACCTTCATGAAATAGATCGAAGAGTCCGAATCGTCTTGCGAAAGGTGAACGATAGAACGAAGAGAAATACCTACGTCCACATTTTTCACTTACAACATTTGTCTCTCTATGAAAGCAAGGTTTGTGGCATTTTTCTTGAGTATAGCACCATCGATATATTCCAACCTATCATTAAAAGACCCGTTACGATCCACAATTCACACAATTTATTGTAAAATTTGATTCATCGTCAAGAAGAATATTACGAATATACATGAATATATAGTGACGATATTTTTCTTTCTATAATATAGAAACATGCAATAGTAGGAAAATGAAAAAGTAATGTACTTTTTAATAATTTTTAACGGTCTTCATGTCATGTAATGCCACTGCTTTCGGTTTTCCAGGATGGATCTAATATTTATCAGTGTGACGTCAACCAGACATATAATAAATAATCAAAAGACGTGCAAGTCAAAGCATCTCAGGGAACCTTTCTCTGGGATATTAAATTTATTTTGTACGCGCACGCGGCTCGTGTATCATCTCAAAAACTGCATTTAATATTTATATTAAAACACTCAGTGTACTTCGTCACATGCATCCATTCCTCAATTTTGAATTTCTCCGTATATATATATATCTCGCTCGCCGTCTTTCGCCGTTCACGGCAATAATAAAGCAGGCGAATGATGCGCACGATTCCCTGATCGATTCTGTAACTCATACGTTCACCCGCGCGACAGGATACGACGCTTAAGTGCACGATCTTTGCACACTTGGATGCTCTTTCAGATCACGACTGCGGCGCGCAATCGGGACAGCGGTCGGCGCAAAAAAAGAGTTCAATATCCCACAATGGCGTATCCGGATCGATCCCTCCACACACACGTCGACCGGCCAACGGAAGTCGTCGGGGTCTCGTCGGATTTCCCTCGTACACGCCGATAGCGCGCCGGTTTGTCGCCCGCATCGAAAAAGTACGGCCGGAAGTCGAAAATCACGATTTTCGCGTCCGCCCGCCGCCGCCGTCGTCGACATTTGTCCGCGCGCTAGTCGTGCCGGGCCGAGCCGGCTTTTGTTCCGCCGACAATGAAGCGCAAAACCGATTGAACGGACGCTGGCAATCGCACTGCGCCGCGCCGATCGATAGCAATCAGCGTAGTTCGAATCAGAGAATCCGGAGTCGTAATGGCCACGCGGAGGGTAACTCCGTCGTGGAGCCGTTGAAATCGAGTCTTCCCCAGCGACGATGTTTTTCCCGCGATAATCACTCGCATGATTTTGCGGCTTTCCAGCTGATCCGAGTCAAGGCTGAGATCAGGCTTTTTTTTTACACCCGTATTCATAGTCCTTCCTCAAGGAATAAGGATTCCTTGTTTAGCCGGTTTAGCCAATAAGGAAACCCTTAGCTAAACAAGGAATCCTTATTCCTTGAGGAGGGACTATGAATATGGGTGTTATATATATACATATATACATATATATATATATATATATATATATATACAGGGTGACCCATTTTAACTTAGGCAGTAAAATATCTCGAAAAGTGAGCCCAGCAGACAAAAATATTTCAGACAAAAGTTGTATGGTTTTGACGGGGACATAAGATGGTGTTATTGGTTTAACCTTGGATAGTCGTTTGAAGATCACGTAAAGGTCACCTTCAATTTCTTAAATGGAAACCCCAATTTTTCAATGCATATTCTTGTAGCTTAT
>NJRQ01000079.1:429502-474540 GCA_003063805.1 Aphaenogaster ashmeadi
ATTTTTGTCATAGTAGTTCACATTTCTTGGGGTTCATCTTCTAGATGGCGTTAAAATACTAGTCAAAATTCTCCCATAAGAGTTTTCTAAGCCTGAGATCTTAACGACACAGGGCTGTCGCATTAAAACTGTCACTGGATACAAAAGATGCAGGTCACAAAAGATTTAAGAGATGTCCGCGTGTAATTCATTCTTAGTTTTTGATTCCCTTTGACTAGTGCAGTGATTCTCAACCTGTGGGGCGCGACCCACTGGGGGGGTGCGAGATATTCGAAGGGGGGCACGAAAACATGTAGATTGAAGAAAAAATCTATTTATTGAAAATTAAAACGAAAACGTAATATGCATTCTGAAACATTCAACATAATTACTATGTTAACATCAAATAAGATATAATAAGGAAACGTAAAAATATGTATAAAATAGAATCTATGGCACAGTATATATATGTATCGTTATTGCAAAAAATACCTAGTAACTAATAAAACAAAAAATTGAATTGAAGGGGGACGCCACAAAAATTAATATTAGAAAAGGGGTTGAAAAAGGTTGAAAAACACTGGACTAGTGCGTTATATTTAGAGAAGACAAGATTTGAGAGTTTACTTAGGATGACATGCATGTAAATGCGAAATGTGGGGATATTCTTAACGGGGGAGGGACGGTGAATTTATTTCAGGAAAAGGAATAAATGGACACAGTTCTCCATTTAGGTGTTATTTACTGCTATATTTGAGATATAGAAAATATTAATTTGTAATACAAAACTTATTAAGACTGGATATTTAGATTATATTCTGAAATATTTTTAAGACGTATAGTCTAACTAACGCGAAAAAAGATTAATATTGTTAAATATCGGCAATAAAATAGATACCATATAAATTTATATAACTATATAGATGTATATAATAATAAATGAGATGCGTGTGAATAACGAGGTCCTGCTCGCGGCATCGAAATATGGTCGTAATTTTCGACGAGATAGGAAGTTCTGGCGGTGGCAATTCAGCAATTAAAATCTCATCCGAAGTACGAGCCGGAATCGTCATCAAGCCGACGAACTTTCCCGGTCACCGGAGACAATGAAAGTGAATTTTGATAAGTTCCAAACTCCCCGGAAACCGTCGTTCAGCACCAAGCTTATTAAGAGGAAGATGGTTGAAACTCACTCGTGATCTCTTGTTGTTTACTCGCGGTGTGCGACGCCATTTTATTTCGCAGGCTCTTTTCTCAGCTTAATGAAAGAGACGTGATGTTTGCGATGCGGAAACGGCAAAACTTTGCTGCCGCGACGCTTTCAGAAAGATTCATATCCCAAGGAATATAGTCCCGTGTTTTCATAGAGAGAGAGAGAAAGGAAGGGAGAGAAAGAGAGATTAACATGTCGCGAGTCCGAAACGCGTACTCGCTAAGCCGAGCAATCTCATTTGAAATAAAAGCATTAAAGATGAGACCAGATTTTTTTTCAAAAATTTGTGGGATCTCATATGCGTGCGTTGAACGATATGTTTTTCCTCTTTGTGGAAACTTTTATTCGGATTTACGCATTTAACAAATTTGCGAAATTTAATGCAGTTTTATTAAAAGTCTTGAACTCTTCCATATCTTCCTGTTTTATCTATTTTTCCTGTACTCCGTTCTACATTTTCAAAAATAAATTTACGTAGAAAATAATTTGCGTTAACTATCTCGTATACTGCTCGCCGAACGGCTTATTCGCGTATTCGTAGAATCTTTGGCAACTTTTCGCCTTCGAGAGCAATAAATGCGCTGCGGTTCGAGATAATCTCGAAACGCACGCGTCGATCGCGCTTACGGGATATCCCGCTTCTCTCTCTTTTATTACCTATTCCGCTAGTAAGAATGGAATCCGAAAGAAATGCCCTTTTCGCAGAGGCGATCCTATCACAAGCTCACGCACGCGTCACGTAGAGATAATAAAGCGGAAGAGAGCCGGTAATAAAAGCGGTCCTTAAGGGTTCCCGCCGAATAAATACATCTATCGTGTCACACGCTGACAGCCCATTGAACGGACTCTACCCCCTTGTTTGAGAAAAACCTCGCGAAATGTGCAAATGGTCGGATAGAGACATCTGAGCTTTGCCACGATTGCTTCTGAAGTGTTTTTGGTCGCCGGCATTTATTAAGCTTTATTAACTTATTGTCACCCTGGGTTTGATATAACGTGTTGATTTTGCGCTCTGATGGATTGTTAGTATTAGTGATAGTAGTGATATTAGTAAGCTTGAAATAATTTATATTTTAATCCATCGTATTTGATATGGAATAAAGGCAGAAGCATGAACGAACAATTGAATTAAGTCCTAATCCCAATTAATAAAGTTTTAATCTGACGGCTAGCGAATAATGAGAGATGTTGTAAGTTAATAACTATAGAAAAAGTGTAAAATCATACAAATTGTGGAAATCTTTTCGGCAGATTCTAGTATTAATTAATTATTTCTAATATTTTTGTGTACATTTTGTATACAAAAATGTATTTTATAGCAAAAAATTCCAGTTCGGATGTATGATTCTCCCATTTTTCCTCTTATTTTTCTGTGTTATTAATTTGAAACGAAGACGTATTTACATAATTTTTTTCCCGTTAAAGTTTGCTCTTGTGCTCTATATTTGTTATATTAAATTTTAATATCAACAACTTTTATATTTTTACAGATAACGTCTTCTCTTACGCCAGTAAATAAATAACCAATCAAGATAAATTATATTCGACAACAACTGGCTAAATTGATTAATTAAAAATCTTCTTACTACGTTAGCGACCATGGCCCAAGTAGAACAGAAAGTCATAATGACGTCAAAATGATACTAAAATGACGTCTTTGACATCATTTTGAAGTCATGATGACGTCTAAATGACCTCAAAATGATGTCAGAGGCATCATTTTAGCATCATTTTGACGTCATCATAACTTTTGTGTTCTACTTGGGTGGGTTTTGGTCCATTTAAAGAGTAGAATTTTAATAATTTATATATTTTATATTTTTGTTTAATCTACATCTTTGATATTTTAGAAAATAATTTCCGAGTGTGTTGTCAGAGGTCAACTAACTACGACTGACGAACAAATTGGGATTGGCCGTTATCGGGAAACTGGCGAAGCCATTGCGCGACGGAAACCGAAGGACGGTGGTGATTCGTTCGAGTACGCGAGCGATTCCGGTGCCATGGGTTTTCGATTACGAAGGGCTCGCCGCGTAATCCCGAAAGGCGTGAAACTCTCGCGAAAACATCGTTCGAACTGAGCTGTGAGAGGAAGCTTGCCGCCGTAAAACTTTCTCTATAAAAGTTGTTATTACAAAGGAGAGACGGTTTATACGCGTAAACCACCGCGTCGCGACGACGATGAGGAGTATTGCCGTCATAATCGCGATTAATATTGAACGTGAAAGAATCCGCAGGACTCTCTGGGATTCTTATTGCTTCGCGATTTATGTAACGGATATCGGTCCGCTGAATTAGGATAATACTTATTGGGGAAAGGATAACTATTTACTGAATTAGAGAATTAAAACAAAAAGATAGAGGCGGTTTGACAGACTTGCATATCAGTTAAAGATTAAATACGTACAAATTATTTTTTTTAGCATTAAGTATTATATTATAATAACTTTAGAAACAAATCGTATTTGTGGCGCAAAGTTATTTTCGTGGTTACAAAATAATCCCGTATGACGCTCTGCAAAGTTCTCGATATGAGATTCAAGAGTTTACGGTATCGCTGTGCTCGGCGCGCAGCGGTGCGACTGTAAGTATGTATTCATTGAAATATGTTGACACAAAAGAGTACTTACGATTCTCTAGTGGTATTGCGAATTCGAACGACTGCCATCGAAAAGCAAGAGAATACCGTCTCCCGGATTTTCCCGGACGATGCGATAAGACCTCCGCTCGAGCGGAGATTGCGATCGACGCGATATTATAGCGCGGCAGATCTTTCGGGAATCGTTGACCTTTGTTAGAGGTAGAATCTGACAAAGGTCAACGATCGAGATCAAGCAGAACGAAGAAGTAGAATTTTTATCTGGAGAATTGTCTTCAGACGAAACGATTGTACAAGTAATGGGAAAAACGTGCTACTAACTTGTTATCTTGTTGATAACGGAATTGGCGAGGACTTCTAGTTTTGCAATCAAGATTCAGATGAATACATGAAAAAAATCTATTTATGCAAATTATCATTCTGTAATTATTACATCTGGAAGGAGTATGAGAAAATTGTTGAAACTCATTTACGTTTAGTAAACACTTTATTATTTAATCAATTTTTAAAGCCATTTTTCTCGAAAAAATTTTATTCTATATTTTCGATTTCTTTTAGTACGAGAAATCACTTTTGCAAATTACAATTTACGACACGTCCTGTATAATAATATAGGTAATTATATTTTTTAACAAGAACACGAGACATGATACCACTTTTATCTAATTATTACATAATTATAAATTCAGGCGTTTCTTCTTGCTATAATAATAGTCAATCACTAACTCTTTATCTTAGCTTGCAAACATGAGATATTAATTACTCATTATATGAAATTCATGGTATACGTAATGAGGTTTTTCATGCAATATGTACTCAAATTTGCATTTTGTCTCGGTGTGAACCTATTTTCATGTACTTCCATGTAAAGATGCGAAATTAAATCTTGAACAAGATCTATCTAACACAAACTGCTCGCAGAATTCCGTACGAACAACGCGTAGACGTGGATCGCAATTCCCGCCGAGATATTTTCAAGCAGAAACTTGTGAAGCGCAATCTCTTTCGATGGAAGTCTTTCAATTTTACCCTCTCTTCGTAACTAGACTGGGGCAGCTCTCAGATTACCGTTATCTCAATGGCGCCGCAGAAACTCAACACCCACGCAATATATCTAACTGGCCAGTTCCTCACCTTTAACCTTGTAGCCGTATATAACGGATAAGACCCACCTAGCACAAACACTCGTAGATGAAAAAGACAGAGGAGAATGGGAGAGAAAGAGAAAATAGAGAGAAAAAGAAGAGTGTAAAGGGCAGAGAAGGATGCAAGGCGGGAAGATCTTCTTTTACGCTGAATTCGGAGGTTGACCGTTTCTTCGCCGACCCTCTTACTTGACTCGCACAGGAAATTGGTGATTTTTTGTCCTTATTTCGTAGATACATGCGCATATAAACGCTACGGTTGGCGGATCTCTGTTCTTTTTTTTCGGATTTACGATCTACAAGATCGCCTAACTTTGAAGATACGGCTGATGCGCTATAGACGTATGCGCTAGTTTATCGATCCTTGAATATTCAATAGAATAAAAGCTTCGGGAAATACTTTGCGCACTTCCGTTGGAAGTAACGTGGGAAAACGCAGCATCCGGCCGAGCTGTTTCCGCTCGAGCGAATATTCACGCATGTTTATTGAACAGCGGTGTAACTGGGATTTTTAGAATTCGTACACAAACTTTATTGAAAAGTATTTTCTTTGTCATACTTTTCAGTTACTAATAACAAATCTGAAATTTTGTATTTCTATACAAAAGGATAAGAAAATTAAGTAGATAAAATATATATAAGATAAGAAAAGATATGTCTTTAGAAATAATATATCTTAATTCTTACATTATTTTTAATATGTTGTAATTACACTCTCACTACGCTGTTATTCTATGTGTTCACGTTAATGAAATTTTAAAATAGTTTGTCACTCTTTAAACAAACAAATGCCTCTTGGGTCTGGGATGCTGTGAAATTCGATGGATGTCCGAATCGGTCCACGACTGATTATTCTGCCAAGCGTATCACGCGCGTGACAGAAATCGCGTGCAATCGTCTCTACGCGTCCAGGTACGTGCTTTTTGTCAAAACCGAGGGTTTTAGTCGAGATCGGAGATGAGAGATTGCGTAAGATCGAGGATAATTGCAACCTTGCGTGATGCTGTGTGATGATGAACCGTTAAAGCTACGCAGAATTGAGCACGGTTCTCTGTTTATGAGAATTCATGTACGAGTGATATTCGCAAAATAGAAAATATTATTGCAAATAAATATCTAGATAGAGAAATTCATTCAATGCGATTTAATGAATTAATTTTTAAGAGCATGAATAAGTACACATATACACCGATACTTTGAATTATAATTTCATAAAATAAAGATGTATCTTGTGACATCTCATTCATCATTCAGATTATTTATAAATATTTAAATAAAGAAGCATTCTGATAGTTTAATATTTAATAGTTAAGCTCTTTATGAATCTAAATAACATTAATACTTTATATAACCATAAATCTAAAGAAAAAAGACTATTCATATTGGCTAAAAATTTAAGTCTTATTATGTCATGGGACATGTATTAAATTATTAATATGTTGCTATTAAAATGGACAGAAACGAAAAATAATATGAAATAATTTATTTCAAATCAGTGAAGCTTTCAAATTAGCGTTAGCAGTATAGTTATTTGTATAAATTTATCAAATATGCTAAGAGTTAACTTAAAAGTCTTGAATCGAGATGTATAAAGTTAAGATGACTGCAATGCAAGCAATTTCCCGTTGCATTTTGGTCCACTATTCTTAGTCTATGCTTCCTCCTCGGCTTTTTACCTCTTTCGAGAAACTTGTACGGAAATATACGCTCAATACACCGGGGAGAAGTATCGTCCGGTGCCAGCTTCGCTTCGGGTGCATCGAACTAGCCGACGAGTTCGACTCGCCGAGTAAGCAAACATTTGCATCGTGACATACGCGGATCACCTCCTTGCTACGGGGTTTACCTTCCAGATTCGCATGTACACGCCAACAGACAGCTTACTGTGACGAAATCGGATTATAAGCGAATTCGTGGAACCGATACGAGCCAACTCGCACCGCGCCGGATTTCCGTGCAAATCAATTAAGAACGTGCCGCCAGATTTCATCGACGACGATTGATTCGATTCTACGTAAAACGTATTATTCGAGACCACACGGATTACATCAATATCTTTGGATTATTGGTTTAAAATCGAAAAACAATTTGTTGCAAGAAAAATTTTCTTTTCGCGCAGCAGTTTTTTCGATATTGGTGTATTTTTTATTTTTCTTTGAGAAAGTAATGTTTATATATTATTTGTTAATGTATACAGGATAATATAATGACCATATCAATGCTCATGATACCTACTTGTACGTTTATTGAATTCGAAGAAAGTGAATATAAAGATAGAGTCGACTTTGTGGTTGACTTATACTACTAGCGCGTTGCATTAAAACAAAAATCATGCAATATATAATGTGAAAATTTTTTGGAATCAAAAGATTGAAATTTTCTGGAACTACAATTATGTCTCTGATACGTAAAATTAAATGTAGATGCTTTATTCATTACCGGTAAATTTAATAAATATATAACGGATATATAATACTTGCTATATCCGTTTAGTATAAAACGACACATTGCTCGTGTGCTAATCCTTGGTAAGTTCATGCAGAAGAACAAATCAATTGAATCAGATTTATTTACCATAGATAATACGAGTGTACCGTATACTTTTCGATCGCATTATCATTTCCCTGATACGCGGGACAACGAGCTCGTCTGCGGACTATTAATGCGAGCCTAGCCAGCGGAAACCACAAGGAAGTTCTTGTCGGCGATGGCCGTGGAGGGAAAAAAGACGAAGCTGAGAAACACGACGCGCGGGGCTGGAAACGCGATTGCGGACCGAGGGGCGGGCGTGAAACGCGAGTAATGGAATTGTACCTCCGACTGCGACATTTTACTCGATCCCGACGGTCACGCGGGCGTGTCGTGTGTGCGGCGAGAGCGTGTACGCGATCCCGAGGAGCGATGTGTGCTGGGCAACCGTCGCGACAAGCGACCGGGCGCTGCGTATTATCGATCAATTTCGGGCTGACAACCGACCGGAGGTCGTATTCCTCCATCGTGGAAGTTGTACCTGACGACGCCAGGACCTGGCGTTAGCGTGGAAGTCAACGGCCGAGAGTCACGACGCTATTGTCGCGGCCCGGGAAAAGGGAATTTTCCGCCGCGCGGCGACGTGCGCCGATCAAATGTCGTCTGGTGTAATAACGTTTCCACGGCGATCGCGTTCCGTATCATTAATTCCCGCCGTGTCGGCAAAATAATTTAAAGCCCGATCGCAAGTGGAACGGCGCCGTAGGATCCGCCGCGCGGATGCTGACGAGACTCATTAACAATAGCTCGCCCGGAGCGAGACTCGATCTTTCTCACGATTATATCGCGATTATATATCGACAAATATACGTTTTCATCGATGATCTCACGAGTCATTCGTTTCACTGCGTTTCGCTGCATTTCCCACTAGAATGTAGCCGAAAGCGAGGGATGATTTGAATCTCGAAATTGAATCCTTTTTTGGATCATGTTAATGCATGGAGTCCCTGCATCTCTCGAGCGTAAACGTGTTTTCCTGATTAAAAGAGGGACTACACTCGTAAATCGGAAAAATCACGAGCTGGGAAATTACTGGTTATCGGGTGTAGTTAAAGATCGGCGTTTTATGGTAATGGAAGTCAGGACGTTCCAGGAACGCGCGCAAGTCGCGATGGTGTACACAATATAACCTGGTAATAAGTCGTAAAGTTCGAGGCGACGGTAGTGGAAGATTCGAGTTCGCCGATGCAAAATACTCCGGGAATTGCAGCGCTGCGAGAATTGTCGCGATAATAACTTTCTGCTTCGGCCGTGCTACACAATTACTCCGCGCGTAGCGGCGAACTAAATACAAGAGCATTTAATTTCTACTCAATCTATATTTCGCGCTCGCACCTAGCTAGACGATCGTCGTTAAAACTCTCTTTCAGCCCGGCCTTGATAGTCTCCATGCAATCAGGGATGTTTATTGCATTTTATGCGTACACAGAATTTCATGTCAAAATAGGAATCTCGGTGAGATTTACGAGCGTGCTTTATGAAAAAGAAGCGAGCGCGACTCGGCTAAAATTTTCTTGCAGTCCCACCACTTAAGTCCCGTGCTGTATCTCGTTCTTATGCAACCGAAAATTTAATTGGGACACATTGTGTGAAAAAATTGTTATTTCGAAAATCTCGCCGCTTTTTACCACAAAGGAATACGCGCCCGTGATAGTAGACGCAGATTCTAAATGCTTCATTCGGCAAATTCTTTCACGGAAAGGCGCGATGATAGATCACCGTAATTTTCTGCATAAAGTCTCCCAGGGGCAGTTCCTGTTCTATCTCCGTCAGGCGTGTTGTCTGACTGAATAATTTTTACCTACGGGAACATCAAGATTTCTCTGTGCTAACACACAAACGGATCTCGGGTACTAATCAGAGACACATTTTCGCAGGATAGTTTTACAAATGAGAATCTACTCACGGAGACGCGTCAGAGAACTCTGCGTTACAACCGTATCAAATTTGCATGAAATCTGGGAACACAAGGTAGATCCTCTGCGGCTTTCTTCGCTCCGCTCGTCTCACCGCGAGGATTCTGCTCCTCGAATACACGGCCATTACGGTATCTACATACGCATGATGGCACATGCATATGCGCATAATATCCAAGCACATCTACTTACGCACGTATGCGTGCAACTATATATCTGCATTCGTATGCAGCATAAAAAACCCGTTATTTTTTCGCGTACTATAAGTATTTCGCTTCAAAGGACAGCCTTACGTGCACACGTACAGAATTGTATCGTTATACACTGTTAAGGGGATCCTACAACCGTCTGTTTTACCGACACTTTTTAATTAAAGTAATCTTTTAATTGGCTTTATAGAAATGCAAAATTCTTATACAGAATTAAGTACGCACGAAAATCTACAGCGCTCGGTCAACTTGATATCAAAAACGAAGAAAAAATAAAAAATTTACTTATTTTTGGTTAGGTTGACGACAATATTTACTTGATACGAAAATTCTACAATAAATATATACCAAATGAGACCAGAGCGCGGTAGGGACAACATGTAAGAATAATATCGTGCAATTGGAACTAAGATTCAAAGCCTAATATGAAAGATTATTTTAAATAAAAATTTATGCGTGCAATATTGATGTAGTAGTATGTAGTAATGTATCAATGTTTCGTAAATCGTATGTAGAGAAGGCGAGGCATAATGGGACTACGGGGTATAATGGGATATGGTCGATATCTCTTTACAGAGATGCTGCCATGTAATGAAATGTATGGAAATTATTACAGATGTCCTTACTCGCGCGCTGTTAAGTATCAGTTTCCATATTATTTTTAGCTAAAAGATGCTAGAAATTATTTAATGCGTTTGCTATGCTCTCCGCGACTGGAGTTACAGTTTCTTTAAGACATTTACATATGGTAAGCAAAGATAAAATTCTATTTTTTATTATCGTAAGTATATTTACGTTATTAAATGATCTTTTCTTGTCAATTTAGTAAAGTGTCTGTATAAATATCGATTATCTGTGATGATTTATATTACCTAAAGTAAACTTATACATTTCAGGGCATAACGAGACAAATGTTTTATTTTTCCTTTTCATATGATATATCAGTATATATGTTATGTTGTGCAATATATTGTACCAAAAATTATTATACCACATTTTGATTTTTATTTACCTATATTGTAATATTTATTTATATTTTAATGAGAAAAATGTAGGTATATACTATAATAAGAAAAGTGTAATAATTATTATTAATTGAAAGTGTAATAATACATTTTTACATATATTGCGTGTTGTAAAAAATCATTTCTAAGAAGTTTTGGACATTAATATTTGAGAAATAAACAAGTTTCATAAGGTATCCCATTATGCCCCGCATAAAATCCATACTAAGATCAACTCACGTTTTCGAAAAACAATAATTTCGTCCTTTCAAACTATTCTTTTGTAGTAAAACTTGTATTTTCCTTATAGTGAATATTTGAAAGAATATTTTAGTGCCAAACAAAGTTCATTTATTTATTTTTAATACGTTGTAAACTTGTATAAACCTTAGCGTTCCCGTTATGCCCCAAGTTCCCCTATGTATTGTAAATCGGTCGGTAAAGTCGGTTCTCGCGTCGGAGTTCGGTCTTCATTATAGGATTCCCTTAATTCCTTTGGGTCATTTTTAACTATTCTATAGGTCGCCACTGCTCCTACTCAATACGTTGTTAATTTCGACACCTTGTTTTAGTAAAATTAACGACAAATGTGGTCATTTTGATACACACATGGTTAAATGTTAACCAATGTTTTAGTTAAATGACGACATATTGGGTAGGAGCAGTGGCGATCTATAGAATAGTTAAAAATAATCCAAAGGAATTAACAATGTACAAATGATGCTGTAACGCAATTCTACGGCCTGTAAATGCCTACAGAAATATATCGGAAAGTCCGCTCTATTTTTCTCTTTAATCTAATTTGTCTGGGTGAGCAATCGATGGAATCGATATTCGACAAATTGATTGTAAATATCCGAGTTATTGAACTGCGAAAATTCATCACTCGCATTCGTTATCCCAATATCAATTACAAAATGTAATAGAATGCTACATGCGGAAAGATTTATTGTGTTTAGCGCAGAACGCTCCCGAATTTCACACCGGATTATTCCAAAATTGCAATTACTCAAACGCTAATCCAGCAATATTTTCGATATGTTTACTAACAAATATAGTTCGATCTAAATTAGCAACTTTCCGTAGGAAAAACCCTGCACTCGGAATAAATTAACACGGCGCCCCAGCGAGCAGGTAATTTCCTATCGCGATAAGTCACACGATGTATCGCGCTATAAAACGAATTAGCAAGCTGCGATACTGGCGAAATTGGTCGATACGCGGATACAATAAAATAATAGGGAGCGCAATATTACAATAACTGAAAGAAATATATATTTCTCACACATTGCCTCTCTCCATTGTGTTTCGTAAGAACTCGAGCGTAGCTACACGAACGAAATATTTTTCACGGACGGCGAGATGCGGCAAGGAAATATTTTTAGAAGTGACGGAAACGTGCGGGCTCGCCTGACATTTCCTAAAACACAAACGAATTGTGAAAAAAAAACGCACGCGAGAGGGAGAGGGGAAGAGATAGAGAGAAAGCGGGAAAATGCACAGCGGGATATATATGTAGATATAATATATACAGACTCTTCTGTATGTATATATATATATATGTATATACATATATGAACGTGTGTATGTATGTATATGTATACATATATGTACTTATATATACCTATATATTTACATATAGACGTGCGCGCCATCCATTTCGAGAGGAAGATTAATGGCGCTTTCGGCGAAAATGCAATTTACCGAGCAATCGACACGCTACGATGATTCGCCCGGAACGCAAAAACGGTCGGCGAGGTTTCTCGCTCGAGAGGAATGAGAGGGGAAAAAGGGTCCGGTCAATCTGCATCACGGCGGTAAGACGAAAGAGCGATCGCGCCGAACGCGCCCCGTGAATGCGGGACGGTTGGTCGATCGGCCGATAGACCGAATTACCGCGGCATCAGGCGGTCATCGGAATCGCGTAGCGATAAAAGAAGAAAAAGGGAAGAGGAAATAAAAAAGACCCACTGCGGGACGCGGGTCGCGCGTATGTGACAACTGTACGACGCGGACGTTACGCTATTACGTGGAGTCGCGCGTAACTCCGCGCAATTCCCATCGGTACATCGCGGCGCGGCGGCTCGTTTCACGCTCTCGAAACAACCCTGAATTAACCGTGTTCGCTGTTGCACGAGCGGATAATAACGTTGCCGCTACCGCTATTGCGCACACACCCGCGATACGAATGAATGAACTTATCTGTATGTTGATTCGACGCGGATATGCGCGCAGAGTTTGTTATTGAATAAGCGGCCGCGGCATGGCGAGCGAGATCATAGTCGGTGGGTATTATGCTAGCACTATGCCTGGGCTGCTTATTTCCGATGCTGCTGACTGTGAAATTTCGCGTCTGCCAAAGAACGCGTGTTGTCCAGTGAAATCGATGGTCGACATTGTAACGATTGGATGTCGTCGCGATATAATTTAATATTAAAGTTAATAGCCATTACGTCGTGTACTAGCTCGTTATGTTACTACAGATACCACGCTATTATAAAATCATAATAAATATCATGATAAATATTTAACAGAATATAGAGAATTTCAAAAAGTATAATTATTATTTTTTGAAAAATTGTAAACGGGAATAGGAATTTTGCGCTGAAGATGGCCCGAATAGGAGCCGAAACGTTTGAATATTTATATCTATTTTAATTTGTGAATTCAAATTTATGCATGTAATTTAACTAAGAATTACATAATACTTTGTGCTCCTAGAACTGCACTGACTCTCATAAGCCCTTTTTCATTTTATTTATTGGTTTAAACTGAGAGTCCTTCTTTATTTTATTATTATTATTTTTGTGTCATTGTCCCTTTATATTTCTTCAAGAAATTTTTTTATTAACAAATATTCATAATGCACATGTATGTTACGATATAGTAATATAAACGTAATAAAGTCTACTCATATATGTGTATATAAAATCAGAAAATTAGATTCTTACCTAATCGCAATCGTACACATATCTAATAATATAAGAATGAAGAGTGAAAAACAAGAAATAATCGTTGCCAATAAAAACACGATGAACGCACAGGTATGTATTCTTGCATCTGCTTCTAACGGTAAATAGACATATTGATTATTAATAACGTTTAATATCACAGCGATATATTTTTATTATCGTCGTTGTGTTTTTTGTTTTGCAAGAATGTGTAATTAACGAGGTTGTTTTCAGCGAGATAACAAATTCGAAGACGCTGATATTCGAGCAGCAATCGGAACAATGGCTGGGCGGAAACAGGGCGGAATAATACCGGCCATTTTCGCTGCATTAATTTTTCAACACCCACCTATAGAGCTGTGTTAGGCTAAGCATGAATTATGAACACATTACGGCCGGGATACAAATTGATTTATGGTCGCGGCGTCTCGCCGTGCATATCTAATATCCCCTGGCGATATTCTTCAGCCGGGGCGCGGGTCACGGAATACGATTAATCTGCATAGCGGATCTCGTCAGATTCCTTAATAGCGCTTTTATTATGTTCCTGTCTCCGTCTCTTACCGACGAACCGTTAAAAGCTTTAGGAACAATTGCTGATACGACAAGTTTCCGATTCCGGAAATTTCTCTACGGGAAATGTAGTATCTATTGTACATCCAATTCCCAAATTATATTTTATCAACAAGATGAACGTGGAATTTGAATATCAGATGTGCGTGATGGATCAAATAATTCTCTGATTCTCATGCAATAAAAAGTTCGATTTAAACTCCTAAAATTATTATTACTTTTCTTTTTCCTTTTTAGAAAAAAAAACGTGAAATATAGTCACACTAGTTAGACTTAAATTATTAAACTATTTGACGATCCCATGGTAGAGAAAATCCATTCCAGCGGACCACAGTCCACAGGCAGATTCTCTCGATTAGTATGGCAAAGAGATCCGGAATGAATTTTGTTTAACTTTCCTCAATTCTGCTCGTTAATGGTGGAACGCATTCTGGATGCATTCGGCATGTTAATTACAGGACTATTAAATTGCTGTCGCGATCATTACGGAGTGAAATAGCTGCCAATACAGTTTTATAGTAAGTATAGCGCGCTATTAATCGCTGTCGTGCGAGTATTCTGCAATATAAAGCTATAAATCAGATTACACATTGCGGGGAGACGGGGTGGGGGGGGGAGGAGACGGGATTATCATCCTATTAACTATCCGATTCACGCTGTAAAATATGTTTATTCGCTCCGGCTTGTAATTAGATTCATTAACTCCCTTGCACTCGCCGGGAAGATAATTATGCCGCCTGATTAAAACGGTTGACGCAGTTCGATTTAAATTCGAACGAATTTCCTCTCTCCATTAATTAAATTTCCTGTGAACGACATTCCACAGCGCGACAGTAACACAGGACGAGATACTAAACAGCAGCCGCCTCGTTCCCCATCGTCGCGAAATTGAGGGCGAGCCTCGTGATATCCTCCTTAGGCGCTATAAATGTTTCGTCATTCGTCTTCTGTCACAATGATGAGAGCCGTTGCCCGGATATAAACGTGCGAAGAGCAATGCAAAAGAAAGCGGCAACAAGGGAGAACAACGGCGAAATACTTAGTGCGATTCCATGTAAATTGGCGATCGTTAAACGCATATAATGCAGTTTAAATCCAAAAATGAGCATAAATATATCATCTACAAAGAAAAGTGAAATTAATTGTACCTTAGACTAATACATTTGCCGAAATAACACGTGGAAATAGCAATAAAAATCGAAATGTATTATATTTTAAGTGGAAATATAATAAACGTTGCTAGAAACTGAATGTAAACTCTACTATTACAGTTATTTGCCAGCAAGTCTCTGCTATTGTTTTATTTCTAAGCGAAATTGACAAAGTTGCGATAAATTACGATTGTATTATTTTATATATATATATATATATATATATATATATATTATTTTATATTATTTTTAATGAAATGCTTAATACAACAATTTCGTGAATAATCAAAATGTTCCCTAAAATAATTGTATGGCTTGATTTCATGCACTCATCTATAGCTTTATCCACTGCGCATTCGTTGGATGATTTGGAATATATATATATATATATATATATATATATATATATATATATATATATATATATATATATATATATATATATATATATATATATTCCGGCAGAGTTTTATCAAGCGCATCACACTCTATTGCGTGAAGTTGAAAGAGTAATTGAAAGAGAAAAGAGCCGAAAATTTGAATAAAGTAAACGTTTACCGCCTGCATCCGCAACAATCACGGCGCTGGTCTGTGAAATAAAATTTAATTCCGGTGCGGACGCGTCTCGAATGTGAGATTGTTCGCAATCTCTGCGTTCTGCAAGCGGAATTAATCAAATATTCATCAGCGTGAGAGCTACAAGAAGAAAGTTTTCAATGAAGGATAATCAAAGGGAAGGTCAGATCTTTTATATTGGTTCCGTTAACCTTGCAGCTTTACGCAAAAACGTTCAAGTTGGAGTTCAAAGTTAGAAAACGATTAGCGGAAACGATATTAAAGATTAGATAATATCGTTTTAATAAATCCAATACACAAGTCCCATATTAATAGTAATAGTAATAGTTATACAAATTATTCAGATATATTATTGATAAACAGGAGTCTATTTTTCAAACAGAATAATTTGGTATCTTTCTCGGCCAACAAAGGAATAAAAGCGGGATAAATTATACACCCAGAAATTTACATTCCTCCTAATAAAAGAGACACGTACACTCTCGTCAAAGCTGGTGTCGTTATCGTGGCATCTCGAGCTCCGAAACAACATTCACCCTTTTGACACGACACTTCCATAAATAATTATTCGCGATCTCTATATTCACAGGATGGAATTAATGAAGTATTGATCTCTGCGAGTAGGAAACCGACGGGGAATAGAAGTTTTTCTGGCGTGACTGCGTGAAAACGAAAGAGAAAGAGATGCGGGAACGGCCTAGTCGGGAGGATGGGTCAGGAGAGAGATACACGTGACAAGAATGACAAAAAAGGTAATCCCGCCTGACGGGGGCCTAGTCGCAAGGGAGAACGGAGACGCGACAGAGAGCCATTGACTTCCAAGACCCCGTTTCCTTGCACCATCCCCTCGAGGCGTCCGATGATTACATCCACCCTTCTCCTCCGACATCTCCGAAGGCTCTCCGGACACAAACGGAGGGAGGCCCCGTTATATTCCCATGTGTCATCGACAAATACCAAATAATTTGTTTCAATGGTATTTCATAAGTCGATTAACACCATCGGAACTCCGGAGTTTGTACCTCGAAGGAAAGAACTGATAAAATTAGAAATCACATGGCGGCATGATTGCACGACTACTACGATTGAGAAGAAGAGATATTACTTTTCTGTTATTAATCTTGTTTTGTTCTTCATTATTACGTCTCGCGCGATAAAAATAAGAGGTCTAAAAATCTCTCTTCTCTAAAGTTCTTGTTAAATAAAGTAACAAATTTGTATTGTGTAACGTGTTGCATTTATAAGCATGGAAATGCACAAGCCATTTACAACAAGACGTTATTCCTGAAAGTAAGTAGAATGAAGTTATTTGCATACTACAAAGAAAGTATGAAAAATATGAAAAACATTTTTAGCACTTACAATGTTTTGTATTTTTATTTTACATCCACATGAATTTTAGAATTCAGAACATTTTCTACATTAATTATATAACGTTACATTTACTTTTTTTAAATACAAAGTTTTGAAACTGAAATGTTTCCCCGTAAAACACAGCTATATATTTATTAATATTATTAAAAATACATATTTATTAAAGCGCTTGTAATCTAGAAAACAATCTAAATTTGCTAGCTTCCAAATTTTTAAATAATATCAACGCAGAGTTGATACTTAACGTTCTTTGCCTTCGAAATAGATCTCATATGATCTGAAAGTAGTTATCCGTATGAAGAGCGTAACTAAAATATAGTTCGTACCATCAAGAAGAGATTTTTCACATTGCGCTTTATATAGTAACATCGTAGTGCATCCGCGATAAAGTAGTGACGTAAAAATAGCGCAGCTACATCGTTCATCATCTGATCACCGATCAGACGTGTGTATATGTGATGCCACTGCAAAAGATAGTTTCATCGGCGAGTATTCAATCTTATCTTTGTATCGGTGACCTTATCCGATTATTCTTTTCACGAACTATTCAATCGAAGCTACATTAACGCTAACTTGGCAGAGTTAGAACAACGAAAGAATCGAAAAAGAATTTTGCAAAGCATTCCAACTTTCTAGTTTTTCCTCATATGATTACATGTTCCCTCAATTATATATATATATATAAATATTTTTTACATTCTTAAGAACAGAAAAATGCATTTGATTGCAAGTAAAAAATTGCAAATCTAGGCAAGACATAATAGAGTGTATTACGAAAGGCATTGTCAGGTTTAGAAATTGTAAGAGAAATAACATGAAAAAAGCATAAAAATCCCCGTCTGAAGTAAATATAATTGAAAAAATACGCACGCTGTATTGCGTGTATTAGATCGAATGTATAATGCCATTCAAAAATATTGATCGACTTTAAAATAGAAGTGATTGTAGTGATGGACTTTTTACTGATATTACGTACGTTGAAACAGAAGGTGAAAAACGTGTAAATTATTTTATAATCGACTATTATATAAATTTTATGGCTACCATTTAAGTCGAGTAATAAATTGTGACGTGTCAAAATTAATAGATTATAGTATTTACCGCTTGAATTTACGTGTTGTTTCTATTCACAGATTTGGAGGCAAACTTTATCTTACAATAATTATATCTGTAAACAATATAATTTACTTATTTGCGGAGTAATTCCAGTAGCTATTTCCGAATGCAATATTTACAAAGAAAACTATGATTAAGTATAAACTCTAGTATTTATGTTAGTTTCTAACAGAAATTTGTTTTTCATTCATATAATCATTCTTTATGATGAAATAAATAAGTGGCAACTATATAGCTTGCGATTTATGCACATACTTTGTTTAAATTGAAGATTATGATAACAAAATTATAATTTATATAATATAGAAATATATTTACAGAAATAAGATAACCAGATTAAACCTTATTAATCGAAAATTTAAAAAGCATCTAACACATCCCAATAGAAAACTAACCACATAAAAATAATCCTTATTTAAAATCTGATATCTCACATTTATTAATTAAACATCGATTGCAATTATTTCTATCAAATAAAAAGAAATGTGTGAAGTTCAAATAACGTTTCGTTGAAATAGTATTTCTATTCGAACAGCGCTATATGCAAGTGGAGAGGCAAGCTGCAATATAAGCGCAAAAGAATTTCCCCGGGTGTTCGAAGGCTCATTCGGTGTTTTTCGGGCTTGGCTTCGTTAGAAGGCAATTTTTATCGACAACGCGGGATTTTTACAGCTGCGGTCAGGCGCTTTCACGTTTCGGGGTTACGATTGTATGTCGTTCGATTCGTTTGAATGCTGCGCGGCTCCCTCGGGGGACCCGTGTACACCATCGTTTTCGGGGTTACGTTTTGTTACGT
The DNA here is from genome assembly GCA_003063805.1 of Aphaenogaster ashmeadi. Classification (NCBI taxonomy): domain Eukaryota; kingdom Metazoa; phylum Arthropoda; class Insecta; order Hymenoptera; family Formicidae; genus Aphaenogaster; species Aphaenogaster ashmeadi. Next base: position 448,634 of record NJRQ01000079.1, read on the forward strand.
GCATCCCGACCCTTCTCTATCCGCGTTGAGCCCGATATGCAGCGTACAGAGCTGCGTCTCTCGGGTCGTTATTTCCCATCGTCCGAATGTCGCTCGAATAACAGCGATCATAGCAATGTGAATTTAAATCTAATCGGCCATGCGCTCTATATCGTGCTCGAATATACTCACAATGAACGCAAACGCGAGTAATATCGTTACTTTTTACGAAATAATTGTTGTTGTTTTTGTGATTAGTAACCATATCACAATGCAATGTAGATATATATTATATCGGTCAAACTAAAATTTCATGTGAAAACTCATATACGTGAAAAAGAAGTTGACATATTCAATGTAACTACATGGAAAGAATGGTATTGCTGAAATATTGAAAAATTTGGCCAGATACAGATCTGAAAAATAATTTTGTTGGATCATCAAAATAATTATGTAGGACGCCTAAAATAGTTGCTAGAATATCAAAACTTTTTGCAGCATTATCATTATGTTGGAGTGTCCAACAAAATTATTTTTCAGATCTGTATCTGGCCAAATTTTTTAATATTTCAGCAAAACCGTTCTTTCCGTGTATAACTGGCATATGTTCTGTTTGTCTAAATACTTTTTTCCAGAAGTTATTTGTATCATAGAAAATATATATAATTTTATTGTACATTATAATTGTGTAAAATCCGAATATCACTCTTTACATTTTAGTTAAAATTACATGCAGTTATTCTTTCCATGAAAACCGTGCTTTTTTTCAAATATTGTTCTTCGTCGATGAAATTATACCAGCCCAAAAACGATGAGTATATAATCTGTATATTCATACTTATATGCTCGTGCAAGTATATAATATACTTTATTATACGAGATCAGTTTTTGTTTCTCCGACCTGAGTTATCGTTAATGAACCACGAAGTTTAGCGCGTTCGTTAGTACAAAGTACAAGGCTGTTCGTTCGTCTATCTACTATCTATCTACACCGTTGGATAATGAAACGGGTTAATTTCTGCGTGAGATCGTTTGAAGCTGGATGGATCTTTCCGAGGGGTATCTGTCTGTGCACGACCGTACGTTCGACGTCGGTTTTTAAAAGATTCAGAAAACGCCGTGAGATGTTGGCGGCCGTGATGAAGACTGACTTCTAACCCGAGGCGGCTCATTTTTCCTTCTCTCTGCTTTTGATCGTATAATCAACTCTTTGTTTCTTACGCGCGGCTCCCGCAAATGACTGGATCCGACCGTTCCTTTTCAAGCATGCAAATACGAAGCCACGCGCTGGTACGAGGTACATCCAGCCATGCATTCGCCATTCCAATCGGCACGGCGAAGAGGTTCGTAGTGTATGGATGAAATTAACTCTCCTACGGTTAACTCTCCTCCGTGCAAAGCTCTTGGAGAATCCGGATCCGAAGAGAAGGAGGCAGTTACTTGCGCCACGGTAGAAAGTTGTGTTGATCTATTCGAAATATATTCGATTCCAGCAAGTGTTTTATGGCTCAAAAGAAGTTTCCCGACGGAACAATGGTGCACTAATGCAAATTTGTTTAGTACTTTCTCATTAACTCTAATTAAAGCATCATAAGCATCGAGAGGTTATCGAGAGAAAGGGACTAATTAGTTACTTATCGTAATTTTCGTTGTATTTCTGCAACAATTTAATTAGGCTTTCCTATGTGAAAATGTTATCAGTCACTTCATCAATAAGGATTAAGGAGTTGAGCCAAAGGAATCGAGCAAAGAGTGCAACAAAATAAAAAGTTAAATTATGAAACATGAAAAATAAGAAAGCGCTTAAATAAGCGTAATAAGTATAGAAATTATAGAAAATTAGTTGCTCAATTATCAAAGTATCAAGCTCAGTTACCTGCACTTTATTTTACATGAAAATTGTTTGTATTCTCTCTCGCCTCTCTCTCTCTCTCTCTCTCTCTCTCTCTCTCTCTCTCTCTCTCTCTCTCTCTCTCTCTCTCATCAGGAACTTGTTCGAGTTATAAAATATTTATCTGGTTATACATTATTCAAACAGGACCATTTAGTTTGTTAATGAAGCTTGAATTTTCTACAACGGAATAGCTGCACGTGATATTCACTCAACAAACTTGGACGGTGATTTAACGAGAACACACGAAAGTTTCATTATGTAAGTTCTACCATTAGTTCAAACGCATCTCTTTACAGATCAGTTAAAGAAAAAAAATCGCGTCTTAGTTCGTGAAGGCGTGAAGATTTAATGAACATTTAAGGAAGTAGCGGATGCTAAAGAGATAGGCTGAGAGACAGACTCCTCAAGTTTAGTTTTCGTTTCCTAGGATCAAAATGGAAATAATTGCCATCTGCGATTAATTCGTTGATGAATTCACAGTACGCGAGGAGAAGTTTTAGCTTACAGATCCGTTCTAAAAATATACAGCAGGAAGTAAAAATATTTTTGCTTCGTTCTAATTAAACGTTATTATTTTGTCCCCACAGACACACGGAAAGAACGGTTTTGCTGAAATATTAAAAAATTTGGCCAGATACAGATCTGAAAAATAATTTTGTTGGATCATCAAAATAATTATGTAGGACACTTCAACATAATGATAATGCTGCAAAAAGTTTTGATATTCTAGCAACTATTTTAGGCGTCCTACATAATTATTTTGATGATCCAACAAAATTATTTTTCAGATCTGTATCTGGCCAAATTTTTTAATATTTCAACAAAACCATTCTTTCCGTGCAAGCTTCATAAAATCCATCGATCAAAGTTCCCAGCAAAGGTCAAAGCGTATTCCGTGACAATAATCAAAGGGCGCTTTATTTTCTCGCTAAGAACAGAGAAGAGTATCCACACAGTTGCTAATCACAAAAAGTACAGTAGCAACAAGAAAAGTAGACACATTAAAAGAAGTTGCGCTGGGGAAGGATTAATTTTCTGATATTGCATTTCTGTTCTTCAAAACTAAATTATTTTAAATGGGAAGAATATTGTTTTACTTTTTTAATTTCAATTCTGAAGGAATATAAATGAAAGTAATCGAAAAACAATTTATTTACGGCAAGAGGAGATTTATTTAATCTGCAAAATAGATTTTTATCGTCTTTTTTTCGATTTACCTATTCTTTTACAGAGAAACTATGTGCATAGTAGGGATATGCAGTGAATGTGTGTCGCGGTTTCAAACGTTTAAGTACGGTCGAGATTATTGCAAACATGCCGCGCATGCTATAGTCCGAATATCATACAAACCGCACGTACGGCGCTTCCATAATATATTCAACTGATGGTTGCTTTGAAGTTGCACGATACGCGTTTCTATCTCCACACTTCTCTCGTATCGCTACACGCTTGGTCAATTCGGAAACAACGTGTACAAAAGGAACAAAAGGTCCCTGCACGATTATTGCGTATATCAGTTTGAGAACAGAAGTTTAATTACACACGAATAATTATACTGGTTTTTTACTACGAAATATTTAAATGTTTCGTTATATTGTGAGAATAAAATGAAGAATATATAAATAATAATATAACATGTACATAATACATAAAATAATGGTGGTCATACACGGAAAGAACGATTTTGCTGAAGTATCTAAAAATTTAGCCAGATACGGATCTGAAAATAATTATTTTGGATGGTCCAACATAATTATTTTCAGATCCGTATCTGACTAAATTTTTAGATACTTCAGCAAAACCGTTCTTTCCGTGTATAGAGTAACTTCAATATCGACGCATCGGAAGACATTTTTTCATTCAAATCGACAAATCCTGCTATCGTAATTGGCGAATTGATTGCACATCTCGTACACTTTCAATAACATCTGACTTCCATTCCGCGCGAGAGACGTCAGAAAATTTGGAGGCGGCATTTCTCAAGGATACGACGAACGAGGTCGAGTGAATTACGGAGAAATTGGGGAAGCGCGAAGCGCCGGGAAAGAGGATCGACAACCTAGAGAAATACATATTAGGATCGCAGCGAAATATTTTGATATCGGACGAGCGAGAACTTATATCTCGCGCGTTGCACGACACCCGAGGGAGGTGTTATAAAGCCGAGTGATAAAGTGAGGTAGAAAAATTATTGCAGGCGCGCGGGACGACGATCGACGACGGCGAAATAATTTCGGTGTGCCTTCTGTGTCTTTTCATTTCCATGGAAACGACGTAGGAAGCATTCGCCGGGATAGCGAACGTTCGACCGACGGCTGAGCGCCTTACACGCACGAGTTCCCCGAGCCGCAATCAATAAGAAGTCGGGATTGCTCCAGCGATTGCTTCGGGCTGAATGGTGGTAGAAGGAAGGAAGGAAGCGGATAGAGAACGCGCGGCGCGGTCATGAGGGATATACGCGGTCGGGGTAAAAGAGAAAGAAAACGTTCTGCATCTATCATCGTCGCGTAAATAGGGCGAGGAAAAATAACCGGGCATATACGATATTCCCACGGTCGTATCCGCGCGGCTTGAAAGGAAAAGACGAAACTGTCCAACGTTTCTCGCAATCGCGTATAACGTCGTCGTATTTCAATGGACCGAGTGTCTTTTTGTCGTCTATGGATTCATCGGAGCACCCGTGATTCTTTATCGGGTGAATGATACGTCCGCAAAATACAAGCGGGAACAATTTCGACGACGGTGGAATTTGAAAGAAATCATTGGTAGACTCGCTAAAATATACACGGAAAGAATGATTTTGTCGAAATACCTAAAAATTTAGCCGGATACAAATTTGAAAATAACTTTGTTGAATTATTAAAATAATTGCGTAGGACGCCCAAGCTAGTTGCTGAAATGTCAAATTTTTTCGCAACCGTATCATTATGTTTGTGTGTCCGGCATAATTATTTTGATGATCCAACAACATTATTTTCAGATATGTATCTGGCTAAATTTTTAGATACTGCAGCAAAATCATTCTTTCCGTGTAGAATAAGCGAGGATTCTCTGTGAAAATTTCTTCCATAATCGGTGGTGTTATTAATTTCTTTCTCTATCATCGAACTGACTATAACTATTTTTATTGATATATTTTTTTGACACGCTATCTTCCGTTTCAAGGAATAAATTCACATTTTTCACAAATTGAAAAATTTTTTGGGATCTAACATTTACATTTTTCTGTTAAAATTTCTCAATTCCAGGTACTTATATCTAACATATTTTGTTATTCCTAGTCATATATATGTCATTAATACCATATGTATGATCAGCGTTCAAATCCAGATTTCGATTATTCGAATTATGTTACTGACATTAACTGTGCATTTTAGTCTCAATTTTCGCGTGGAGAATTAACAGGAGACTAATTTGCGCTCGCGATTCAAGTTTTCAGACCAAAATCCAGGTCAAAATTACGAGCCATTTGGGAACCACGTAAACTCGTTAAGAGCTAAACGAAACGAGATATCGCGGCGCGCTGCTACGTGCCTCGCGCACCCTTCGGACAGATCAACGCGCGCTCTCGTAAGCCTGGGAGAGAAAGGGCGGGCGGACGTGTCGGCGAGGATGTCCGGGAACCGTTTTACGAGGACAAGACCCCAGAGGAGGAATGGAAAAGTTAAACGTTCGCAAACTTTCTTCCGCGCACCCTCTTTCCTCCTCCGTTTCCTTCGCTCGTGATCCCTCGCGTCGTTTTCATCCGCGCTCCTCGCCGAATGACCGTTCTATCCTCGACGCTGCAAAGCTGTGACAATGACAGTTTTGGGTAGAGCGCTCTTTCACCCGGTTGCCAGCGGGGGAATCGAAGACAAACAGGAGGGATTTCGCGACAGTAAAACCGCAACAGTGTGTTTCTCCGATTTCCAATACATAGCCCGCTTTGTGATTCTTGGTTCGACACTATATCGGCCTCTTATCGAAGGAAGGAGCAGGAATCACCTCGGTAGAGTATGCTGGGCCTTCAATCTGCTTTACGAGGCAACAGTTCCTATTTCGCGTCATAAAGTTGTTTTCTTTCATAGTGTCGCGAATGCGAGTTTCAAAGTAGTGGCTGTATAACGCGCTTCAGAAATGGTCGTCGATAAGAGTCGTTATTAATGTTTACGCGTACTCTGTCTCAATCGTCTAGTACATTTAAATATATTCTGACAATACTACACTAAATTGTAAATGTTATAAACTCTATTATTGAGAAACACAAATTGACATAGGAAATTTTATGAGCCAATTCTTTCTTATACGATTCCAATATTTTAGCAAGTGTATCCGAAATTTTATCACGCATGACTATCACGAAATTTTTATTTAAAGTCTCCTTATATTAGTAAATCACAATCGTCACGCTTCGATAATACCGATTAATATCGTGTAGGCAAAACATTTATACATAATTCTATTATCATCCAGATGGTCAAGCGGGTTCAGAGCTTGTTCTGGCTCAACCGCAGCTGATATTCTGCTCGCCTTATACAACGTCACGTTCCGTTGACCACTATCCCTGAAGAGTATGCTACGTGCGCATCTAAGCGACCGGTATCTGTGTTGCACCGAGTATCCTCAACTTTTATCAGCGTTCGCTTCCGTTTAGTCTCTCGAGGTTCTCGCCAAGTAAAAAGGCGCAAATTTGAAACTGCATTCGGACTTCAACTTCAATTCGGATGGAAACCAAGGCTTACATACTATTAGTAAATAAAGGGACTCCTTTCTCGTAGTAGATAAGACTAGCATGCAAGTTTCAAACTGAAGCAAAGTGTGCAAGTGAAAAAAGATATCTTGATCAAAAGTGTTAAGCATTTAGTAAATTATGGTAAACTATATTAACCAACGTGGGTTTGCAAAGAATACCGTAAAATATTAAGATATTTTATTATTAAATATGTTTCAGTATATTTATTATAAGAGTTACAGTTTAAATACAGTTTAATATAAGAACTTTTTCTTTTTATTTGCGTAGATGCTAATGCATCCTAATTTATTATCTTATAATGCATAATTTTTACTAACAGAAAAAACCAAGTGAACATTTGAATTAAAAACGGCACGTGAATGTCTTTTATAAAAATTAAAATATCCTTACTCTCGAATGTAATTTTTATGAAAAATAAAGAATAAAGAATTAGTAAAAGATATAAAGCGTAAAATAATTAGACGACATAATCAACATTCGTTGTGTTGTATCAACAGTTGTGTATCAACATATGATTAATAAAATTTGATAATATATTATTATATAAAGAAAAATTATATTCCCCCCATATATACAAATAGCAATGTGTATGTGTGTGTGCATATTTTCAATGTGTTTGCATTGAACATTGTATATATTTATATTGTATTTGAGTCAGTATAGTATATCAAAATAATACTTACAATTAGAGATAAAATTCGCAGAAAATACGAGAAAGTAATAACATGCGTATATTTTTATGGCCTTATGGCGCGGTCCGATGTACAGCAAATGATACTGAGAGCTATTACGAGGCTTTAATAACGAATGAAAATGCTTCACATTCTCATCGTTTAATTAATTCCTTCCGGCCGCAATGTGACAGAGAAAAAGTATTTAATTACTCTACACATGGTGTGTAAGTTTTATGCAATCGTTAGCCGTATGGCTTCACGTGGTAACATTAAAACATTACGATGGTTATTATTCGGCCATATCCATTAAAAAATATTATCATAATTACGATGTAATGCTAGCCGCAACGGCTTTTATCTGAGAGGACGAATTAATGTAACGAACCAAAAATTTCTGTCTCCCGCTTTTACATTCTATAGAATTTTTGCGACTAAAACGTGGTGTGTCTTTTTTCGCTTCAAACAAAGATAAATTTACAGTGTTACATTACACATTAGCATTATTTTTTCTAATAATAGTTGTTTAGAACAATATAACTTTCTATAAATGTAAAAATACTTGTAAAATGAAAGTAAAATACTATCATGTAGAATATTTCTTCAAGGCGATTCTTAAAGCTTAAAATTTCTTACAAAAATATTTCTGCGCGTTACTTGTTTGATATAACAAAATACTATTAGCAGAAATTAAAGTTAAATTTGATTGGACTACAGCCTGTAACTCCAATAAGCTTAAAGGACAATTGTATGGATTTTATTTTGCTACATTTTGGTTGCTTGTAAAAACTTTATACTTACACATTTTTTTATTTGGAGCATTTAAATATTCAATCTATTTAATCTATCTGATATAATATATAATTATGATGTGTAATTATAATGTAATTCATTAATAGTTTTAGATATTTCTGTCAAATGTATGCCCTTTAATTCTTTACGCGACTCGCGCGTTTCATAATGGAGTATCTTATTTAACCCGCTGAACCGCGTACGTACCGTAACAAACTTCGTGTACACAAGTGTACATGAAATGTAAATGCACAAATTATACCATTTGAGTATGGCTCTGGTTTATTTGTTTTACCGAAACGTAACTACATTAAACGGATTAAAGGAATGCATTAACTCCGCACGACGTTTTGCCATACTCCTCAGCATGTCGTCAAAAGTTTAAGCCGATAATTAATGTGTTACCACTGTAACACGGTTACACCGTAACACGGTTAATTCAATGTCGACTGTTATAATTAAATTTAGAACCAGATAGCGGGCAAGGTAGTTAGCCGCAACCTACAATGTGGCCGGGTACAATGCGACACGCCGCGCAATGTTATGTTCGTCAGATACCAATCGCGGCAACAATGTATCTCGCGCATTATCAACGTCATGTGAATCGCAATTCAATTTGTAACTCGCGGACGCGCACTGTGAACGTCTAATCGGTTTTCAGATAATCTCTATCGCATTTAGTTCGTGCGCTCGCAGACAGAAAAAAATCGTTCCCTCGGAGTCCAGAAACACACATACGCGTACCGCTGATATACGCGAGCGAGCAATGGTGAAAGGGGTAGAGAGGAAAAACCGCGCGGCGCAAACATCGGGAACTTGGCAGTCTATTCTGGTAGAGATTTTATCAGACTCACCGGTAACTTTGATGTGATAGGGTAACTGAGCTCGCCACGTGTCCTGCATTTTCCGATCGGGCGCGACGCATCGATACTCCCCGGCTTCCTGGTACACCACCCGACTCAGAGCGAGGGGCCCAGGCCCTCCTACTGGATCCATTCCAGGTCCGTGGCCCCAACAACCGCCATCGCACTCGAGAGTTACAGCACCGCCGATCTGCACCTCCATCCTCCGAGAATCGGTCGCCTCGCCGTTCAGCGCTTCCGCCTCGGTCTCCATATCTGGATCATCTAAATGCCATTGATTTAAATCTCTCAACGAGCGGCAAACTCGAGAGTCGAACTTAAACGTATAGGTCGCACACAGGAGGATGAGACAATGTACGAAAAGTACCGTCAACATGGATATAGCGCATGCCTGGAACGGCACTTTTAGACTTCCTAGACTTTCTATACTATTTCGTAATAAAAGCATACTTCAAATGAGATTTCGAATTTTATATGTCTGCATCTACAAACCTAACATATTTCTACTTCTGTCATTACACATTTCGTCTTTTAGATTTAAAAAAAATGCTAAGCATGTCGCATAATTAGTAGCTTTTGCGAACCGTAAATGTGCCTAAGAATTTTCGGCACATTTATACCTTTCACCATTATTCCAGGTTCCCTGATTTGATATCGTCCATCGTCATCGATATCAAGGAACTGCTCTGGTATCAGAAATCAGCGGCACGTACGAGAGATAAAGTTGGAGCAGTATCTCTCTACCCTCACGTGCCGGGTTCGACAAAATCTTTTCCCCACCGCGACGTTACGTTACTGTCGGTTCCAACTTCTACCCTACCTCATCCCTCTCGTCCTTTTCCGATTCCACCTATGGAATTATACGGCTACGATTGTTTGCTCTCCAGTTAGCGCTATGTCCACAATTGCAGAGAGGGGGGGGGGAGTTAGGGAAAGAGGAAAGGAAATGGGGAGAGAGGGACGAGAGTAGATGAAGGTGTGCGGGGGTTGCTCGTATCTCTGTTCGGGAATTAGAGCCGGACTGCTACAGCGGAATTCGGCTGAGAAAGAGAAAGAAGCGGGGCAGGAGGATGGGAGGACGTAGCAGTCCTTTGAGTTAGCAAGCTGATCCTCCAGCTCATCCTATAGCAAAACAAAGGGATCAAAGTGGTGCGGATGCGATAGGAGGCTTTCACTTCCTCTCACGCTCGCTCGGCTCCCAACTATACCTCGTTTGTCTTGTAGTTTGTTCGGAATTTTACAGCAAACACCACCGCTGCGGCGCTTCAACAAACACAGGAAGGGAAAAGGGAGAGAACGGAAGGCCCGGTAATCAGGCTCGATAATTTGACGTTTTTCGTCAGCCAGCATTACGCCTCTCTTCAACCAGTTCTCGTTATCTCCAAATTTGATCTGCGTCTCTTCTACAGTAGCGGCTTGTGATCGTTCTAAATCTTAATGCAATTCGCGTGCACTAAGGTGATTAAGGTTCTCATATACTCGTCCGTTTGTGATCGCGTTATCTCTAATTACTTTGATATGCCTTTCGTGTTCCTACTAATTGAATTATGCACATCCAAGATGCTTTGCTAAGTCGAATGTTTGAACATTATAACATATCACATACTATTAAGTATCTCTAGTAGAGACAATTCAATATATAATCATTTCTTTTTCTGACGTTAGTAAGAATTAAAAAGTACATTTAAACATATACGTAATGTATAGAAAACAGCGTAAGTTCGCTATATTGGTAATAGTCACAAGAAAAATCTGTTCGTCTGTCGATTGCACTGGTCTTATCACTCCTGTCCCTTTAAACTACGTCCTATCTGTAGACTGTCTACAAGCCGGCGAAATTAGCGCGTCGGTTTAAACCCGCCTTGACGTTATCCGGCGGATAAGTAATCCAGGAGGAGATTCGAACAGGACATAGTAGCAGTGTAATCGATAATTCCCACGAAGGAGGATGGTTGGTTTATAGGTGCTCTCGAGCCATCTAAATTGCGTAGAGATTAGGTGCTCGGAAGCCCGTATCCAGCATCGTCGGTCGAAGGAGAGATCGGGGGAGAGAGAGAGAGAGATAGAGATAGAGAGAATGGGAGTGATAGAGAAGAGTAGAGGACTAGATAGAAGACAAGAGGATGGGGAAAGAGAGACGAGGGCCGTGGGTTTGAGATGCAGGGAGCGCATCGCCCTCTGGTTATAATGGCAAGATGGAAGGAATGGGGCTAGGTAGGAAATTTGCAAATTTTCACGACGGGGCACGGATAATTTCCGGTTGGCTCGGTGGTTTCCGTCCTTGACAAATGACTGTGGTATCCGGTTATTGGCTGCAGCGACGACCCCCTTCGCATTCCGAATCAGGGGGAATGTCTCTTCGAGCGCTATCAAATGCATAGGGGATAGACAATACATCAAGCCAAAAGGTGCACTGTGACATAATTATCTTTCATCGGCGCTATCGTTACTTTACACATATTTCTAGCATTACATGACATTATTTTAATTTATTGATTGCTTAATTTACTAATTTTGAAAAAGAGAAATTCATATAAAGACGTGCCTGGCAGACTGTCAAAAATATAGTCTATATAAATTTTATTTCCATAAGAGATCTAAATATATATCTCGATAATCATATAATTTTGTAAAAAAAATTTTTTGCATTTTTATATTCTGTTGAATAACTACAAAAAAGTAATACAAAAACAAATATCTACGTATTTCTAATGAAATCATTTTGTAATATCTTGTTGCATCGTCTATCATTATGTCCACTGTGATAGTGTTATATTACCGGCAAAAGTCTATTATTTCAATCAAAAGATTATAAAAAAATTAATAATCAGAGACATCGTAGAAATAGTAGAAATATAAATTTAGCAAGTTAAGTTCCGAACAACTTGAAAATTATTCCTTTCAAAAGAATACTTCTCTTTTCCTTTTCATCGAAGGAGATACATTTATTAACTTGACGTTCCTGCTTGAATGCGCGGGAAATCCTACATACGCTATTGAAAGCGACAAAGTGGCGTGACAACGATTTACTCACAGCGAACGTTGAGAAAATATCCGATGCTGGTGAAAATGCCGAGCATATGCCGCGTATAACACTTGTACCAGCCGCTCTCGGCCCGAGTGATTTTTGTGAAGTTCAACCATCCGTCATCGCTCTGCTCCACGGGGGGCGGTCCATTGTCTGAAACACAAGCGGAAAGCTGGTGGATATACGAATTAACGCACTGGAAACAGCACGCACGGTCCGCGGATTTGCGTTAACGTCGTCGCGCAATTTGCGTCAGCCGAGCGAGTCGGCTGCAAGCGACTTCTCTCACGATTTCACGACATTTTTCATAGAGACAATTGCCGCACGCGCAATTCGATAACTAACTACTTGAAACTAATCGTCATCCGTCGGAAGGAGGACGCAGGTCAAAAGTTAAAGTTTAATGAATTCTACAATTTTAATAGATGTTTATTTTTTCTTATGTAAATACATAATGATGTTCGTATGTGAATGTATCGTTTTGGCGGAATACGACACGATATTTTCTCGTTAATGATAGCATGGATTAAAGATACAGACACAAAAATAATTAGATCGTAAAAGGTTGCTTCTAAACGAGATTATACCGCATAGATGTTAACAATTTTGTTTTGCTTACATTATTACCGAAATTATCGCACTTCTAAAACGAGGTCATCCACTCCATCAGATAACCCAATCATATTGATTATGAAACGCGTATCGTTTTCGTGATTAAAAGCTCTTGAATAGTGGATTTAACACTGAACCTACCACCGCCGGTCAAATAACCGTTTTTAAACTTTTGATTAACACTAAAACTACCAACGCCGGTCAAATGACCGTTTTTAAACTTTTGATAAAAATTCTGCATTCAATGTTAACGCTTCTCCTCAATTGACTTCACGACTTTTTCTTAATATACATATAATCCGGTTCTGTAGAAATAGGTATATATAAATTGTCGGTAGATTTAGTGTTAAAATTGTATTGGCGGACTGTCTACTTTCATCAATCTGGAAAAGAGAGAGACACAGGAATATCTCTCATTCAAATTATTCATAAGAAAATTAAGATAATTACGCAATACGCCAGTCTGCGTAAGTGCGATATATCACTGCAATGAATTAAAGATTTATTGCTGATGATGCAAAGTGCCATGGTTGCTGAATCTTAAAAAGAAAATAATTTAGTTGTAAAGGATGCCAAAAGGACACTCATTCGACTTATTCATAAGTGCGGAAGTGACTCCGAGAGAGCCGGTATCAATTCGCCGGCCTTCCTTTCGCCATTTGCTGCCAAACTTTCATTTAGCTGTAGCCTATTTCTTTCTTCACTATTTCGGCTCTATCATACAAGCCACCCTTTCTCTCCCTCGCCATCGACCTCGTTACAACGAAGCCGCGGATTCGACGCAGCTGTCGGATTGGCTAGTTGAAAGTATACCGCTCTCACGCGCGAATGTGGGACTACCCTGGGGAACAAAGGAAGAGTGTAGTCGGAAGACACACTCATGAAAGGTGGAGGATTACAAAGGGGAAGGGGATGCAGGAAGATGCGGGATCGGAGAAAGGGCTGCAGGCGGAGGAGAGAAGGAGCGGATTCCATGTATCGCCAGACGGAGTTTTCTGGCGAAACTTTTATATAGGCCGGCCATAATCACGGAAAGGGTGGTGGGCTATTCTACTAAAGACACCGCCCGCTTTTAACGTTGCCAAAGCATGCTCGATTGTGTTAACGGTATAGTATCTCTGGCGAACTTCTCGTGAGATGCGGCGCCGTTTCGCATGAAATAGGGCCAAGCCGTGACTTGGTCCAAAAAAAACATGACATTTCCGGCAAGTTTCAGCCGGGATTCGGCCAATTTGGCCGGAAAATGAACAAAGCCAACTTGAAGTAGATTGAGACGCAGGACGAATTTTACCAAAATTTAAACACAAAAAAATTTCTCGCATAGTAGATTATAAATCTGTTTTAAATTGACATACTATCATGCTCTTATCGATATAGTAATTTTCTTCATTTATTTGAAAAAAATCAGAATTTAATATTTAACGATTCTTAGATTCAAATATATTTTGCATTGCTTTGAACTGTTTGTTGATATAAACATGGTTTGTTCATTTTCTGAATTGAGAGCGCGGAGTAACAAACGAATAGTTGAAATGGTTCTAATAGAAGTAAGACGTGTGTGATATATATTAATCATTTATTGGCGATATTTCACGTCTTTTTTGTTAAATTGTGCGATTAACATGTAATTAACATTGAAACTGCCGAACAAAGTCCCATGCGATCGTTGTGATTGTGATTTATATGCACATAATCATAATTATTTGACAATTTTATTTTCATAATTTATTAAAATTACGTAATTTCAATCCTCTCGAAATACAAAACATAACATATAATAATAATAATAAATTAATTTAAAAATAAAGTGATTTCTATTTTAAATGATTGTTTTTCAGGGCAAAACCAATTCTATTTTCGTAATTAACTAACGATATCTCACAACCGTCCGAAATAAACAACCTGGCATTAACGGAAAGCGGTAAAATTATAGCTTTCGAATGAAATCAAGATCATCTCGCTGCAATTTTTCTATATGGAGATATTGACGATTATATCGATCTTAATGAAATACTTTAAGGGGATCCCGGAGTGAAGACCGAACTCCCCTTAAGGATGGTGATTTCGAGGTGAAATAACTTTTATTTTCGTAATTACCTAATTATCGATACCTCACAAACTAATAATTCAAGACAAACAGCCTTACGCTCATCAAATAGAATTATAGCTTTCGAACGAGAAGATTATCTCGCTGCAATTTTTCTGTGCATCGATATTGGCGGTTATATCGACCCGCATGATTTTCCGATCTAGTGGCAGAGTTGACCAGCGCGCGTACGCGTTTCTCTCGACGCGGCGCATCATGTTACAAAGCACGTGTACTGCACATGTTTTCACACCTGTTTTTTAGTAACGGATTAGCGCACCTGTCAAATTACACACAAAAAGTGCGCATGGCGATCTTTCATGGATGGTACACGCGCACTGGATTTTCTAAACGCCGTAACTCTACGAAAAATCGACGTAGCGATGTGCAACAAAAACTGATCTGTGTATTGCGTACCACACAAATGCCTACATTGAAAACATATGTTTCTATCATAATATGTATACATGTGTATAGGAATAAAACGGTGATTTATAAACTACAAAGAAGATCTGTTATAACTGAAATATATTAAAAAAGCTAAACTATCCAAAAAAAAGAATATCAGAAATATAAAAAAATATGAAAATATACCAAAACAAAAACATAATAATATAATACAAGGCGCATTTCAAAAGTAAGGGCCGATTGATTATTAAAAGTGGTTGGCATCAGTGGTCACATCGCGCTTACGCAGAAACTTCAACTGGTTCATTGGGCACCTAGCGGTCATACACACACCTGTCTGCTGTTGGTTGCCTTTGTGTTACAGTGAGTAATGTTGGCTTCGAAAATAAACAATCCCGTCAGTTGTGAAGTACGGTCAGTGAACGCTAGGCCTACCACTCCGCTCTTCATTGTGAACATTTGTAAAGCCTTCCTTAAATTCACGACACCATTTTCGTACTTTTCTTTCTCTCCGTGAATTGTGTTAAATTTATGGCCCTACAGTAATGAGTGAAAGAAAAGTACAAAAATGGTGTCGTAAATTTAAGGAAGGCAGTACAAATGTTCACGATGAAGAGCGGAGTGATAGGCCTAGTGTACTGACCGTACTTCACAACTGGCGGAATTGTTTGTTTTCGCAGCCATCATTACTCACTGTAACACAAAGGCAACCAACAGCAGACAGGTGTATGTATGACCGCTAAGTGCCCAATGAACCAGTTTAAGTTTCTGCGTAAGCGCGATGTGATCACTGTTGCCAATCACTTTTTATAACCAATCGGCCCTTACTTTTGAAACGCGCCTCGTATAATAACAATTAAAATATATCATGAAATATAAAAGATATACCAGATTTGTCTTTCTTCCCATGAAAAATAATGTTGTTACTCTTAAGGTGCTAATGTCTTTTCATAATGTTTAGCTAAAAATATCAGGCATGTCAACAAAATGGCAATAAAAAGAAAAAATATTAGATCAGTTAGAGAAATAAAATTTAAAACCGATAACAAGTATATTTATAGATTTTGCCGCGACTGATAATTATATCTTTAGACGGAGTGATATAAAAAGTGATATAAGATCATAAAGTGCGGACTTCACAGTTAATAAAATTGCCGACTCGGAACCTTGAATTAATTCTGGATATATCATTGGAATTCTGATATCCCCGCTTTGTACGCCACCTCCGAATGATGATCGTATAAAGATCGACTTCCCCTTAAGCAATTTCACACAGCTGACGCCCCCGTTTCTTCTTGCAAAATGTTCCTGCGTCCAATGTATCGGCGTGATAGATCATCCGATAGAACCATGATAAATTATTTTCACGTTTTTACTTTGATCTTTGTTTGAGAGTTTCCTCCCAATACGCTGCAAGATGTGCGAAGAATACACCACGTTGGACCCACCACGATCACAAATTACGCATCCACGAATGGTATATGTTGGCTTAGTTCTAGTTTAATCGTTTAAACATTCGTTAGTCTCAAAGCGAATCACGGCTTTGTAAAGGCATATTGCGAAATCGACTATTTGCACGATTACTCGTTGCAATACGGGGAATCGCGAAAGTCCGAATTTGCCTGACTTGCCTTCTCTATAAAGGCTTTGAAACGAGAGGCGAACGTGCTTTCTCGAGGAGGAATGGGACGTTTAATAAGAGTAAGCGTACCAAAAAGAAATTGGGAATGGGCGGCGGCGGCGGCAGTGAGTTTGGGGGAAAGGTTCGTGGGCGGCGAAGGCATTGCCCGGGGCGGATACGTGCTCCAAAGGATATTAAAGTATTTTAATTGCAGCGGATCTCGCGGAACGCTGGAAGGATTTATTCGAAATCACTCGATTGAGTCTATGAATAGGGATTAAGCTTGGCCCCGTCGGACGGCGCGGCCCGGCTCGGCTCGACGCAGCGCGCGCCGTCGCGTCGAGCGAATTCCAGACGTCAGGAGTGGAAGGCAGAAATAATTGAATATTTAATAGGATAACTCACATATAGCCGCTTCCTGTCGCAGCCGCGCGGCGTCATCCGTCACGACGACGGGACGTCGATTTTTCTGTCACGTCCTGTGGCTGCCGATTAATTATACAGTCTGCCCGGCCGTAATACGAAGACGGGGACGACTTTAATAAATCTAGTTATTTCGTAGCCGGTGCACACAGAAAAAAAATTATTTCACCGATCCGCGGTACATCCTCGCATAAAAGGCCGCGATTTCGCGCTCACGACAGTAATATTGACACGAGGAATGTATTGTCTGCCCGAAGTAGAATTGGAGGAGCATACATCAAACGAGATCTGTGATCGGAGATATTCATTGCCGAAACATCATAGGACAAACGATTATATATCGGCAACGAAAGTTTAATTAATTTAACAGCGAGGCCAGAATTATTCTCGAAGGGATATCAAATTTCAGATATTAAATTAAACAAATAATTAATGTCACGAATGTAATACGACTGACAGCCGAATATTTCATTATCAATAATTAAAAAGGCTTTTATTCTGAAATTATTACTACTGCGTAAAAGTTGCATACTTGAGCGTAATATGCAAGCTCAATTTTTAATTAATTAATCTTGATCATTACGAGTCGTGTAGGCAAAATCGTTACTTTATACATCTGAAATAAATAATGAAGAAAATTGTAGCGTCACGAACAAAGTTTTGTTCGCCGCAACAATTTATATCAGATTTATATAAGATTAACAGATTTATATCTCGCGTATAAAGTTATGTAAGAAATGTTAAGAATCTCTGTGACCATTAAATGCCTAATTTTTCTAATGCGGTGTACGATATAAGAGTATCCGCGGTATAAAAAGTCGCAGCACGTCAGACGTACAGCTAAACCGTTACTTTAGAGCAGTATTTGGCAATAATTCTTGTGGAAATCGCAATGCCGTTTCTGACGTTTGGTAATAACAAGTCGTCCATCATAGTTCTTATCACTCGTACGCGGCTGATCGCAGCGGAAAGTGACGGCTGCAGCTGTTCTCAGCGTTTTGTGTGTAACTCAATAACGAGATAAACGAAACTACACAATCAGTCCAATTTTCCGAATTTTCAGATCCCAGATTGATAACACAGTTCTTTTATTGATGTTCAGAAAGAACTCGCGCATTAATTCATCACTCAATTTATATACTCCCTAATGCGATATTTCCAAAATAGTTAAAATTTCATCTCAAATAATATCTCAAATAATTTCTTAATTATAATGTGAAATTATATTATTACCAATTAAAATTTCCAAAGCAAATACAGAGACTTAATGTTAATTTACTTGAAAATGGCAATAACATTTAAACAGATAATTATTAACATAACATAACAAATAAACATAATGCGCGATTGTTAGGGGAAATTCCCCAAATATAGACCATAAGGTTTTTTTGAAATAAATTTTTATTAAATACTATATAATCAACCTCGTTTATTTTAATCAGTCTTATAACTATTAAGAGTAACACAAAACATAAAATTTTCTTCACAAAGAAACAAAAAACCAAACCAAAACAATTTTTTTCTCAAATCTCACAAAATTCGAAATTTGAAAACAGGTATAATAATATGGATTGCCTGGTTTTAATATTGTTTGCCATTTGAACTCTGGTCTTGGACCAGAGTCCAAATGGCAAACAATAATCTTGATTAAAAATACATTACGAAAATAACTGATAAGAATCTTATCATTTTGAAATATTAAACAATGCTAACATATGAAATAATACTTTTGTATTAAAAGCTTACGAAACTTGCACCAAAAATTTACATCGAATACGGACAAAATCACTAAATGACCGCCACTTACACGTGCGTGCGAGCAGCTTCGCTGCGACCGACTGGCGGGATGACGGCGGTGCAAAGTATCATTTGCGATTAGTTTCACTTTGTTAGCTATAGTAGATTTTTAAAAACAACGGTACACTGAGAGAAAAATTTATGACATTTGTGACTATAATTAAATTGTAAATAATTATGGTTAGGTGCACCATTTTTATAGTTATTACTGCTAAAATGTTAGTAAAATAATAACAAAAAAATAGTTATAAATACCATAATTTAACTATAATTATTATAATTAAAAAGGTTCCAACTATATATATAATAATTAATAATAATTAACTATAATAATTATAGTTAAATTATGGTATTTGTAACTATTTTTTTGTTATTATTACTAACATTATAGCAGTAATAACTGTAAAAATGGTGCACCTAACCATAATTATTTACAATTTAATTATATCATGAATATCATAAATTTTTCTCTCAGTGTAGTCCATATTATCTGACCGGTCCATATTTGGGGAATTTCCCCTATATAATACCTGATTTAACCCATAATTCGTGGCCATGCGACTTAAAAACATACAGAAAGCAATAACAATTGGCTATAAATCCTTACGCCTTTTCAACGTAATCATTTTTACACGTCTTCCGACTCCTCAAATCTATCAAATACCTACTATAGAAACGCGCACTTTATTTTTGTGACATTTCCATCGTGCGACTTTGTCGGCGCGTCATGGCAAGTATAGTTTTGTGCAAAGTTTTAACGGACAATAAATAACTCAAGACACAGGGACGGAAAGACGATCGTGATTCACTCGAGATGTGAATGGAGCGGCGCTGCGCGAAATCTCTATCGAATCTCGAAATTGTTATTCGCGATTGTGATTTACGCCAGCGAGCTCGGCACTTCATCGTAGCGGGCGCAGCGGCGAGCTGCGTCGCGAATGAGCTTCTCGTTTGAGTGCCTCTCCATGCTTCTCTGATTAATTCAAGAGAAATTGTAATTTCCACTCCTATCGTATAAAGTTGATCGAAAAGGCAGTCTTGCGTAAATACGCGGATCAGGCTACATAAAAGGGATTAAAAAGGTGTTTCTTAACGAGCAGAATACGAACGTGGAAGGGCGGATTAAAAAAGTTGGTTGAAAAGCGATTTAATCGGCCGCGTTAAACTCAGGTTGCTTTTTCGATAGAATACTCAGCGCGCGCGGCACTGTTCTCATGGAGACCATTACTAGATTCGTGCGAGCTGATTCTTTGCATTGATTATAACCGGCACAAATTTCCTGAATAGAAAGAATAATAATATCCGAATAAAAGCGAAACAGCTATTTCAATTTAGTTTCAGTTATTTCTGAATGCCGACGGAAACTAAGCGCTGCGATGGAAACCGTTTTCAACATGATATAATTAATACCGAACGATATTATGGACGTTACATGCGAAACGCTATAATTAATGCAATTAATACTAAATGATATAATTAATGCTAAACTGTTACTCCTATTACTCTACATTAATATTTTATTTTAAAAATTACTTCGCGCAAGGTAATAAGATTGGGAACAGGATCAATTTGAAATTATCTTACGTTTCGGATCAAAGTACAAGATTCGTGAGAAATACACCCATCGTATGATGTACCGAAAAATTATCCATTTCCGAGTTGTGTAGCCGAAGCGCCACGTAGCTCGCGTTTCCATAGTGCGAGGGGCGGTGCGCTTTTAAATATTTATCGGCACCCGTCCGATTCGTTTGCAACAAGAAATCGCGATTTTCACTCGGGAAAGTGCATGGCAAAAGCGCGGCCGATTCGCGAAGTGTAATATCCCGGCGCGGGAGCGGGATGCACCTAGGCGAAAAGTTCGCCGGCGCGGCGCAGCGAATACGTTTAACGAATGTAATGGGTTCACCCGCTTAAACGGTACGGTCTAATCAAGAAAGTGGTCTCCCCGGCGAACTCCGCACGGAAATCCCTCTCGTTTTCTCTATTCCATCCAGCCCCGCTTTCTCTATCTTAGCCGGCTCAAGCCGCGCTGATTGACGATGAATAAAGGAAATTATGCTGCGGTGAGCTTTTATTCGCCGCACCGGCTAAAAAGCAACGTCGTTACCGAATCCACCGAACGACGGTGTATACGCCGTAAATCCTGTTCCAGAGTCCAAATCGGGCGGGAGAGAGCCCTTAATTCCGAAAAAGGTTTAGAAATCGCGGCGGTGGATGGAGATATACGATTTGGTAACGCGAGGCGGATTCAATTTGGCTTAATAAAAATATAGTTGGCTGGTTAGTGGCAAACCGGCTCGTGCAATAACATCTCGTAATACACGACGCTTTATGCAATTTAATTATGCTAATGACCGGGCGATAACGAAACGTGGAATATGCGGAATTTAATGGATAAACAGATTTTTGTTAGTATATATGTGTATTGAGAGCCGTATCTGCAACACGGATATAACGTAACCGAAATTTAATACCGCGACTACAGCGGCGTATTGTGAAATTTATAGTCCTGGGTTTCATGCGTTTCCATATTTTCGCCATGTATACGATAGCAAAACGTTTTCGGTAAAGCCTGCATCGCTACCTGACCCGGCCATCTTTAAAACACGTACAAAATGAACAAATTCTTTCTGAAATTTTGCCGATTTTTATACATATCTCTCTTTTCATAAAAATGGTATTTTAAAAATCATTGTATCAGTTGATTGATTTTCAAAAAGTATCGAATTTAAAGCGCACGCTTCGAAAGCATATAAAAATGCGTCACTGTATTTCTTTTGTATGATGGTGCATCGCTATATTGAAAAGAGAACTTTTTCGCATGTGGAAAGATACGCGCTTTCTTCGCGAAAGTTGTATTTATTAAAACAAACCCTCATTCCACCTTCCTTTGATAGACGTACGTAGGTGTCTACGCGGTGTCTATTACGCAAAGTTACACGACTCACGAAACGATGACGTGGATAATGTTGCTTTCTGCACGCGAAGCCGAAAGCGGATATCCGGCAGCGGATATCCGATATGCTTTATCGAAATTGCGCTATTTTCTTACTATGTTTTTCATGAATAATTTGTATACCAAGTATCCCAGACGCTCCTCTTTTCGGACACAGACTTTACCTTTTTTGGAACAGCTCTCTTTTGCCTAATTTTATCTTTTACCATTGCTTTCTTAATTGTCCATATTAATATCTTAACTACAACTAAAATTTAATTGCTGCTGAATAAAAGTCTACTTTGTGAAATTAATGAAGCGGATAGAACTGTTTTGATAAATTCATATTTTTAGAGCTTTATTCTTAAAATTTTTTTAATTTTTGATCCGTAACCAACGATGCGCGGCTTTATGGATTATAACGGGCATTTTTAGAAGAATATAAAATCAGTGAGAATGTTGGAATTTTATATACTATTTTACTTCTCATTACTGACTGAAGGGATCAAGAGATTGCCTCATTAACTTACATGTAACTAGGGTAAAGCGTTATGAATGATACGTGGCAATGGAAGGAAAGTGTAATTATTACCTCTGTTTAACGCGTGCAGCATAACTTTGCACTATTAATCGTTAATCTCCGTTTAAATCGAAATAAAATATATATTATCAAATACCTTTGATAAAAAATATATACTTATATATAAATTTCTTTTTCCACAGTTTATGTCTTTCATCGTTAATTTTCAGGTGATATCGATTATATCTCTTTGCTCTACAGAAATTTAATTTCTTTTTCGCTACGATGATAACTTCTCACAGAACCCGGATTTATATCGCTTATTCCAATCAATGAACACCTCGATTAGGAAGATAAGGCAGATTAAGCTTGGAATGTGAAGTAACGGCGAGATTAAAAGCTATGAAACGTTCAGGAATTGCTCACAGGAAGGAGGGAATTATAGACAGTATTAAATATTTATAAGGCCGCAGACGTGGCCGCGACCGGCGAGCTCTCCCACGACAAAGAACGGCCAAATGATAATGAATCTATGCGTCTGAGTACTCCTTTCTTTTTAGATTTTAATACGAATTAATTATAACGCGATTCTCGAAACACTGTGCCGCAAATCGCGATAATCTCCAAGTCACTTTACATTTTAAACGCAACGCTACGTAGCATCCGCCGTTATATCGCTGCTCATTCCCATCAGGATCAGCCATTTTGCCATCGTTATTAAACCATTATTTATTAAATTTATTTTTATTATTAAAAATTAGGAAAGTTCTTGCGATTATCCCAAGAAACAGATAAGCTCAATTATATTTCAGGATGATTTTTTTCTTGCAGTATCCAAAACATTTTACTTTTTTCTTACAATATCCAAAATATTTTAAAACACACAAGTTCCATCTTGATTGAGTCTAGTTAATATCAAGCATAAAGTAGTGACATTATTCACTTTAATTTAAAATTTAAAAAAACTATGTTCGTGTGATTGATCCATAGGGTAGATGCACCATTTGTGGCCACATTAAGGCCATTTGTGGCCACACAGTTCTTTGCCATATAAAGAATAAATTTAACCTAATCTGCCTGTCTGCATGATCAACGAAATGCTTGCAGAATGAAGTTCTTTCGATTGTTATGCACTACAGCCAATTTGAAAGTAAAAAAATTACGAAAATCGCGCAAATGGCCAAAACCGGTGCAGTGGCCACAACCGGTACATCTAAGTACCCTACACGCACAATCTTTCCTTCGTATAGTATATGTACATTTATAAATGCAAAAGATACATCACGAAATATTTCAATTTGATGTAAATAAAACTGTAAGTCATTAATTGTTGTAATTGTTAATCAGCAGTTGCATAATTTCCTCGTTCCAATTCCGTGGGGTATGGCGACTCAGTCACGTTGCATCTGATGTATCCACGTGATCACTCCCGTTATCTTATCTCTTCCTCTCGCACAAGTGCCGGCCAATAGGGCAGATTAGATGGAGCAACGTGCTGCTCCGATATCACGCGTCGCGTAACAGCTTCCTCGACGTACGGCGCGGCGCGGCGCGGCGCCGCAACCGCCGAATCCCCTTTAACGCCGGCACGAAATTTACAATGCGGAAATAGGCGCGGCTGCAGCGTGTAGTGGTGCATCGAGACGGGGATAATATCGAGCGCGTACACCTGTCTATCGGAGCCGAATGAAAGCGCGCCGGCGAGAATTACCGGGATGAAAGGGACCGGCGCGGCGGTGTGGGCTGCCCATTGTCCCGATTTCTGCCGGCGTCTGTGTGGTAGACTTGTCGCGCCCGTTGCGGTACGTAATAATGTGATTATGGGATGTACCACCTTACCTCCCGCCCGATTCTCGACCGAGATCCCCGGGGTTTAGGGGGTGCGGGGACGCCGAGACGACAAGGTTGACGGAAATCGCGTGAATGCAGAACTTCGAAACCCCCTCGTCTTCCTCAAACCCCGAGCTAAGGACGGCGTTATTATGCCGCGAGCGGCGACATGCGTTTGACTCACCTAAGCATATCGTTGGTAATGGTTTAATTACGCGAAAATTACGACTGCTCTCGAGGAATGAGTCCGCGATGTTGTTACGTTACAACGGATTTCGCAGGAGAATAGCGGGGAGTTTCTAGCCTCGCGGAGGGTGCAAAATACATTAAGAATGTCGCTTGCAATATTATTACTTTGAAACATTATTTGCGTGCTGCGCGATAATTATAATATTATAATATGTACATAACTAGTAATTCGCATATAATTGTCACCTCGCATTCTCTATTATCTACACAATTAATCCTTCAATTTCAATACCGCAATTACATTGTTCATTCATTCATTTTATATGAGGAAGAACCAAATTCCCCTCATAATGATACAAAATTAATCAAGTAAGTCATTTTTATAATCCCGTATATATATCAGCTTTTTGCGGTGACACGCACGTCATCAGCCACGTTTTTCGGGAATCAATACTTCCTGTTTAGAAAGGGCCAATGACTCGATAATTCGATTACAGCCGTGTTACGCTTATCAGTGCATTGACGCACGCGTTTACAGATAAGTTACATCTCCTTTAGAGTTATTACGAAGCCGATATTACGCCGAGGGTCATGTACATCAGATTCCACCCCATCCAAGTGCCTGTTTACAGTGATTAAATT
The DNA here is from genome assembly GCA_003063805.1 of Aphaenogaster ashmeadi. Classification (NCBI taxonomy): domain Eukaryota; kingdom Metazoa; phylum Arthropoda; class Insecta; order Hymenoptera; family Formicidae; genus Aphaenogaster; species Aphaenogaster ashmeadi. The sequence goes on from NJRQ01000079.1 coordinate 473,656, forward strand.
ATGCTCACGTTGCCGTTACACGTGCCCGCGCTAACGTGTCTACCTACAACGTGACGCGTTTCCTAGCTGTAGGGAATGGGGGGGTTGCACGAAATAATGCACGTGCGCTTTGCCGTCTGCCATAACACCGCCTGCGAATATATGTGTATATACGTACAAGATACGCTGCATCCTTTCTAAGTTGTAAACATTCGAAGTAATGTTAGAAAGAATGATTAAAAAGATTGAATTTTTTTTCGAACTTCCGCTCTGTGCGCTATTTTTAGTTAAAAAGAATTCTCTCTCTTCGATTAGTTTTCGTAATTGATCTTTTTCCCCTGTTAAAGATTTCGTAAAAGGTCTTCATAACTTTTTCGCAGACCGTCTTGAATATAATTGTAATCAATGCTCAGATTTCAATTTTATTAAAATTAAGCTTGCCTGGGATTGAAAACAAAAAAATATTTATCAATCTGAATTCATGTGATACGCGTTATTGGATTTTCGAAGGTTCGTTAAAAGCTTTAGTAATATCTTCATATCTATTATCAAGAAAAAATCTATTTGAGATTATAATCAATAGTTGCGCTTAACTAGAACACGTTTGTTTACGAGCGATGTAAATTACTAGGTTGAAATTCGCTTCGGATAAGGGGTTGTTTGTAGCAGTAACTCGTTAAAAATCTCATTACTGGACGTATTTAAATCGCCAAAAATTTACTGGCCGTGGAAAATACGGATAACGCTACTGCGGAGAAGAGTTAATCTCCACGCTGTTCAAATGGCGGACTTTAAATGGAAGATAAAATTGTAACGTGATATAAGTAATATATATATATATATATAGGTATATATATATATATACAGGATGTTCGGAAATTCAACCGACAAACTTTCAGAGATTGT
>NJRQ01000079.1:476065-492721 GCA_003063805.1 Aphaenogaster ashmeadi
TAAAATAGTGCCGTGCAATTCTCAAACACCCTGTATTATGATTACCTGTTTTGAATTAGCGAGGAAACGAGTGGCGTTAATGATAAATAAGATATCAACGAGATGATTGATTTACCAACTTAATCTTTACTCATATTAATTAATTACTATTTCTCCTTAAAATTATTGTTTCCTAAAAACCTGCAAATGAATTAGGAATACTTTTATAATAAGGAATACTTTTTATTGATAATCAACGTGCCTTGGAATAAATAAATATATAATCCAATCGATATCCTTGCGAATAACCCAGCATGAATAACGAGTCTCATTCCATCGTTAGCTGGAAAGGTGATTTTTTGTGTTTTAAACGTAATAAAGAACCAGAAAAAGCAGAAATTTAACTAAGAAAGTAAGTATCAAACGGAACATACTTCCTTCTATTCTGCCTAATGCATAAAATTTAAAAATCGAAAAGTTTAAAAAATGTCATATTTCTAAACAGGATTGTTTTGCGGGAAACTTTTCTAAAATTGATTAAATTAATAAGTTAGATGTTCTTCCGGCTCCGGTTGAGAAACTAGGCGAAACGCCGCGCGCGAATTCCATTCCTTTTTTTTCGCTCGCCACTTACCGCGCTGCCAAATTGGAGTACTGGCTGGATTGCTGTCTACCTCGCATTTCAGGCTGACAGACATCCCCTCGACGATCGGAATTCCAAAACCAGGTAAACGCGTTATCGCGAACGATGGAGTATCTGAAACAGGTATTAAGCAATTAGTGTCAATGCCACGACGTCGATGTACTCTGCGATATATCACAGAGAAACATCAAAAAAGAAAGAAAAAACGAAGATATTATCATAAACCGCAAACAGATCAAATTAAAATGATGTAAAGTATAATTCTATCCCGCCTTCGATACTCTATTTTCACACAATCTCAAAATATCTTGAAAACAAATATGGCATAATAGATATCTGGATTGCATGAAGATTCGTTCTATTTTCAACTAGCTCTACTTTTGCGCAATATTCGTCTAAATGAATTCTATAATGAAATTCAAAATGAAGACAGAGTCGCTTAATAAGTAATTCAAAAGGTCATAGCAATTGCGAATTGCAATCTTGTCTTACGGACGATAGCAAATCCGCGAGCTCGGTACACTTCGCAATTTCCGAATAAGATTTCCGATAATCTTGAAATGTATTGGCCAATGTAATCTAATTTCTACGCATTCGAAAGTCATTCTTTGTACGAGAGATTCTACGTACGGAGATATCGGTCACTGCAGATTGAATCCTACGTGCACGAAAATAGCCAATGTTCGAATGAAAATAGCAGACTTTAGATAGATTATTGAAGAATATAATTCACAATAGCGAATAGAAAAGTCTTTCAGTTGACTTCTACCTTTATCCCTTTCTATCATTGCTTTTCAGGGATTAAAAAAAAAATATATAATATATTATATATATATATACTTAAAAAAGATATTGATTAATATCTTGATAAATTTAATCAAGAAATGATATGATATGACGCAATGCAACATTTTTATATCATATTGAACAAATACTCTGCTATCTGCTTCGAATATAAGAATTATAATGAAATACTTTTCGGTAATGTTATTATACTCATTCACAATTTTGTTAGCCTGGATATCATTTCCTCTGCAACTGAATTAAATAACATTTTCAGATCAGCAGTGTTCTTCCGAATTTACTAAGCGTTTCAGTAATATGAAAATATTTGAGATATTTATATAATATAAAATGTATTTTCACATTATAAATATCTGCTTAAATTAAATGGTTTATTTGTAGGTAACTCGTAGGATGCTTATTTCCACTGTGGAAGTTCATTGTGACCTGCTTTCGCGCGGAGTTCACTTCCCGAATACAAACCAGCTTTCCGCCTGGAGCGACATTATGCGCAGCGACATAACTTCACATCGTCACCAAATAGATATAGCATAAGGAAGCGAGAAGAGAGAGCGAGAGCAAGGAGAAGCGTCGGCTATCGGAATGCTCGTTATAATGAAGAAGCAAATCCCGAGAGGAAGTAATATTGAACGCATCAAGTACCTCTAGAAATCAAATGTAATCGTCGGAGGTGACGCGTTTCTCCCGTTACCTTCGTCAATCATCCCTCTTTCTCTTCTGCGTTCAGTACGAACTTCCCTTCCGTGTCATTAACGACCGACGTGGAAACGGATGACGGGATTCAGGCATATTCTGGTGTGTATATAGGGCGACGGACGAACGGCCAACGGGGTTGGCAGAGAACGACCGAGAGGAGCAGCGAAAAGGGGAAGTTTTCAAAATCGTTGTCGAACAAATGAGGTATAGATAGGACGAGGTCGTGGCGAGTAATTAACGAACGGGACAGTCAAGATTTTACGGGCGCCGAGGTCGTATTCGTTAAAAGGTTTCACTACCATCATCGACGCCAACGACGAATGGTGGAAATATGCGCTCTGTTGGCGCCCCGGCGAGTGGGACGTCGTTCGATGCCGCTCCGGCGCCGCTCGAGCGATTTGCCGTTACCATTATATCGTCGTTCGGCTCGTTAATATCACGCCGCGACTAACGGGACAGCCACCGAGGTCGCGGAATAAATTGGAGATGCGTCAAATTGCGCGAGAGAAGGAAGAGGCGAGCCACTGAAAAACGTGACGAAAAGGGGAGTCGCAGCACGCAGGGGGTACAGAATATCGGAAGTGGAGGAAGGGAATAGCGCGCGGGTGGCGTATGAGATGGGAAAAAGAAAAAAAAATGGAGAAAGATAAAACGGAAGACGAAACGACGAAGGAAGAAGGAAGAAGAGAGAGGAACAAGACATGACTACCAGGATGGCTCGAAGTTATTCACTCGGCTATAATAGCCGCGGTGCTGGGACAATGCAAGCTTAATGAAAGCTTCTCTCCCCGACGACCTCACCCCCTCGTTTTCCTCGTTCCCTTTACTCTTCCCGGTCCGTCGTAGTCGCCGACGTCACCGACGCCGCCGGGCACGCCGCACTGTAGTCCCGGTGCAACAGCGTAAACACCAAACAAAGGGAACAATGAAACACAGAAGTGTCCCACAGACCTCGATCGGTTGATGAGAACTTTAAAGCGCGTTCGCAAACTACTGGTTCATCTTTTATTCCAGGATCGACACCGCGCAACGATGGGCGCCACTATAAAATCCTTTCATCAGGATCCCACAAAACTCTTTTCAGAAATCTGCTAATATCTCTGAGGCCTTTTATCACAACTGTTCTCCATTTACAGCTCGTGATCTTCAAGCGTCCTCTTCCGAATTTATAATGTCCTTTTGTATTTTCTACTTCTTCATTTGTATTTCTCCCTCATCGGCTGATTAATTTGACAGTAATAGTAAGTAATTGACTGCTCAACGGCGCGAATCGTACGAGCCGGACTGTGCGGACCTTTAAGAGATCTCCATCTCTCGCCTAAAATGAATCTCTTCGAAAGAAATTTCTCCCGCTGTTTCAGCCGGAACGCCCGTAAACTTTATACGGGCCGTTAAGCAAACCTGTATACGATCCGTGGGAGAGGATTTCGTGAACGCGTATACGTAGAAAAGGTAGAACGCACGAATATATGGTGACATTATTAAACGGCTGAATTTGTTATGTACGTAGAATCTATATTGTTCTTGTGCGCGATTTAATAACGATTGACGACACGAATTTTCGTAAATCTTCGAAGTAACACGCGTGATTTCTAGCTAAATAAACTTCCGAAGGATAAAACTTGAAATGACTGCGGGTATAATTTTACGGCAAATACGGCTTTAAACATAACTTTACATTCGTAAAAGTAATTTTACGAATTCAACGTAACGTGTGCATTGTTATTTACTATATTCGATATGACGTTTCTGTTTGTCGAGATTGCTTTTTTACGCGAATCAAAATAAACGACGCAACGCAGCCAGTGGTATTAATTCGCTTTAAATTAAGAGCGAATCAACATCAATCTAAAGAAGTGCGAAAACCGCGATCGCGAAAACAGGGACGCGATGGCATTCGAATACGAGGTATAACGGCAAGAGAGGAAAAAAAAGGAATGCAATTTGCGGTGCCGGCCGATTGCAAATCATTAAACAGCCATCATCGGGATAACTGCGCCGTTATTGAGGCGACAAACCACCGAATGGCTCTCGTTGCGACGCGATAATGTTCGTTGTATATATTTGCAGAACGACGAAATGGCAAGGATCGTGTGTAGTGCGAATACAAGCCGCAGGATAGCACCGGGATAGCATACAAAAATTCGTCGGTTGCATCATGGTGTCATCTGCGCCGAACAGCTCTCTACAGCGTCGGTTTTACGCATGTGGTGCTCGGAAACGGGACGCGTTTAACGTACCTCTGCCTCCTCAAATAATTTGCCTCTAAGCGAGATAACCGTAAAATAATGAATTACATATTTTAGAAGAACTAAAATGCTTAATTATTTTGACTTCAATTTTAGACCCTTTCCTCTTTACAATTCTCTTATATTTAATTTAATCGTCAGGAGAGTACTACAATGCAGCAATTGAATTCTTACAGTCGATAACTCGGAAACAGGTATTCGCGGTAATCCTCCATAGTCCGCCATAATTCATCACGATTATCCGGATGACGAAACGAGGACGATAGCCGAATTCCTGTCGATCTTGCATTTCGTCTGTATCAGCCGCCGTGCTAAACCACGACTGGCATGTAGCGGTTTATGCACATCGAAACGACCGCGGTTTACGATGGCAGCCGTTAAAGTTTAAGTCCGGCTTTATTGGGTCAATGGGCGACGCGCACCACGTGCGAAAATTAAGCCCTCGTAACGTGTCGGGTACACAAAGGGCTGGCAGCCAAAGCGGTAGACATTGAATAATGCCGCGCCGCGCGGTTTTCCCATTCAACCGTGGCACATATGCCGCGTGACTTTATTAAAGATAGCCTGAAGGGAGAGATAAACGTTTGACAAACAAGCTGGAAAGATGCGAGGCATGGAAATGCTGTGAAGATGCTGTGAAAAACCGTGCCGTCGGTGATCCTCGTATAATACTGATGTAAAAATGGAGACAAGATGTGCAGTGCAGTGTTACAATTGAAGATATAAAAGATCAAGATATAATCTCTCATATTTTCAATTGTAACCGTAAAACAGAGGTAGTCGGTACTCACAATACATAAAATTTACGTTAGAAAACTTATTTATGTATTCAATAAAGAACCAAATAGTTAGCGTGCACAATAAAAGCAAGTCGGAAGTAGAATAACTCTTCCGCTGTTCCGTTGCCCTCTACAAAATGGAATATAAGAGGCGATAAGAGAAACTTGGGCATCCGATCGTGTAAACTCCAACGACTTCGCCTCAGTACCGAATCGTAATCTCAAGTTCACGCAGCTTCCGCGCTCTTAAGCTGGCAATTATTCTCCAAGGAATTACCACGCGAAGGACTATACTAGTCCTTGTTACCTGCCTAAGCATTCTCGCGTTGCTACATAATTACCAAGTACCGTAGAGCCGCCGTTATTAAGCCGCTATTAATCTAGTTGATGCACCGTAGCGACACTGCATGCCAGATTACGCTTAGAGATAGCAGATATCGTTATCTAAAAATCTCGACGAGTCTTTTGGCGGAAAACAAGTATAATTGCTTTGCGATTGAAAATCAATCGCGGGCGTAAAATCCCAGACGAACGATGACGCTAACGATTGCAAACGTAATGCGAAAAGTTAACATGTCGAATGTCACAGCTAAAATACGGTCCTTAACCCTGGCTACCTATGCACGGACCATGTAAACGGACAGCGGTGTACGCGATAAGCGCGATGCAAATTGTGGCGCAGAATAATGGAAACACTTGATCGCGTGTGTATGCACATTAGGGGGATTCGAAACAAGCGGTAGAATTTTCATCGTGGGACCTCCACGATCCCAGACATACGTTTAATGCGACGCTCGTCTGGGCGCAACTACTTTATCGCCGTGGGGGTTTGAGGCAGACACGGTTGAACCCGCCGTCGCAATATCGCGATATTATCGCATACTCCAGCACCGTGCCATTTCACAAATCTACAAGTTATTTTCGAATCAGTCGGCGCGTCAGTAGAACTGCACGCAGCCGACATACCGGTGCAATTTCGCATGAGGGTTCGCTCGTAGCCGTGTTATTCAAGCCGGACGCGCCTATAAAGCATGGGCGCGCGTGAATTGAAGCTAGTCGGCTCGCGTGCACTTTTGTGATCGGGAGGATATGCAACCTGTGTCTGCGAACAACGCATTCATCGGGCGGAGTCACGATGCAAATCGGATTTCGGTCGAAACACAGTGTCGCTTAGAGCTGCGTACTTTGCTTGTGAATACAATGTACTGGCGTGTTAGTGTTAGGACAGGTAAAAACAATAGGGTTAATGGCAGGACGCACTCGATTCTATTAAAATGAATAAGGCGGTGATGATACATAGAAATCATAATAAAATACGCGCATGCGGGAAAAATAAAAAATTAAGAGATGAATAGACGTAGTTCTACTGTAAAAAAGTAAAAGTAAAAAAATATAATTCAATAATAGATATTCGGTAATTAGGTTTAAGATTAAAATTTAACTTCGTCCTTACCGCATTTTAAAGAAAAGCTTTTATTAATATTATTAGTATTAACTTAGTTAATTAGATAATTAAATAAGCGTATTGTATCAAAGTTAATCAGCTTGAAGAGAAAATATAATTAAAATATCTATTTTATGCTCTTTTGTATATTGAATATACTGTGATATATTTCTATCTCGCTGTGCCATTTATAAATTCGTGTAAAATAATTCGTATAAAAAAGAGAAAGAAAAAGATTGCTATTGCACACTGTCGCAAGCTCGAAGGTATAATGCTATCGAGAAACACCATCAACCTTCTCGAAATTCAAGGATCCCGGTTTGAAAAAGCAATATTACTCCAGGGATCTCTAATTCAGCCTAATTGCCCGCTTATGCGAATCCTTGAAATATTTATGAAGTTTTATGAGAATTTTTCATCTTGCAAGTGGTGCTCCTTTGAAGAGACCCCAGGGGGTTATGAAGACTTCAACTTCGAACAGCGATTATGTCGATATCAAAGGTATTCGCATTGCTGCTCGAGGCTACGTACGAACCAAATTTATTCGACCCGTTGTCGAACTTCGATTAAGCACTCGCAAACTACTTCCCTCTAATACCGTTCTCTCTCTCCCTTTCTCTCCCCCCTCTCTCTTTCCCCCCCCCCCCCCCCCCCCCCCCCCCCTCTCGAATACAATAGTTATTAGCTTTCGGAAACTTGCTTGAACTTACTTGAAACAAGTAATGTTATATCTCGCAGAGGTGGATATACATATAACAAAGTTGTAGCGTTATCACAAAATATGATAAAAGAGAAATAGAGTTGCGAAGGAAGCGTTCAATTATATGTCAGTTATTAAATCACGCTTTAGTATGACAATGATTTTTGTCAAGGTACGTACTGTCGATCTGCGCACTTACACTGTCGACTGGATCTTAATACAGTGTTCGTACTAGGAGACACATTATATTTCCCATCATTCTATCAGTCGATTACTCTTGACAGAGCAGTCGTAGTCACCATGGTCTCCATGGTGACTGTCTTGGCAAAGGTACTCTTAGTGGTTTGCCATTGCCTTCCGAGAGGTGGTGATCAATTAAAAATATATGTTCTGGGTGGATTTGAACCTGGATCTTTGGCACAGAAAGCAGACGCGCAACTCTTACGCCACGATCACCACACCATCTCAATACAGGTACACGTAATCGCGTAACAATGTTCTTGGTCTATGTCATAACTCCTTACACCAAGTCTTGTTGTCGTAGACGTAGTAAATGTATATCGCATACGCTGTATAATTATACGTAACTAGAATCTGGTGTTACAGTGGTGTAGTCTCTATAGAATATACTCGGGAACGTGGAGGGTACATTCTCCGCGTTCCCTGGAGTATAAGATATCCTATATCCTCCATATCCTCAACAGGGAATACACCACTTTAGACGTCGACGTGAGGCGCCCACGAAGCCGTCCGAGCGGGAAGCGCCCCGTCAGTTCTTGCGATATAAGAAATAGAGCGGAAACTAGACGGCTCGGTCCACACGGCAATTGAATAACCGCGCGCGCTGTTTACTGGTTTCGTCGGAATTTAATTCTCGTATAATCGAATCGACCAGGGCGAAGAGAGCACGTGTCATAGGAAGTGCAAAAAGAGGCCTTTTCTTCAGAAATACGTAAAAGACCGTCGTAATTATTCATTGAACCATTTGTTTTATGAAGATTATTATGGATAATATATTATACAAATAATATCTGGTCGTTATGTATATTTTCAATTTTAATGTCATCTTCTTGAAAAGAAACGCAATTGATTATACTGTCCTTTCTACAATAATTGATTCCATTCGGATTCACAACATACAACTGTAAATCAAATTAGCCGTGCACGTAGAGATTATGGCTTTCAACTTAATGAGAATAATTTGATTTTCCGTAAATATTCGAAAGCCATTATCTAAATTGATATTAAAATAATCGCGGCTCTTCTGCGATATCGCAGCGATATCGATTTTCCTGCGTTCCCTGAGACTGCGCAACACGCTCTTGCGAACAAGTCGTCCACCGCACGATCCCATTTTTGTTCTTTTTCGAATAGAAAACGTGTCCTTTAAATCGACATGGACGCAATCACAGTGTCCCGCCGCATATTTCCAGTAACATTACCGACAATTTCACGTCTTCAGACCGCACGTATCGTCGTATTAAGACTGCACAAAACCAACCGACCCTTTCCCTATTTCCGTATCGAGATTTTATCACTCCATAGAATAAATCTGCGATAAAAGGTCTCTAACGACGTGGTATATGCCGTTTTAATTCACGGACGAAGAGAGTGACTGCCAGTGCGGCGGCCTGACAGAAGGAAAATCGTCAGCCCGTCTCTTTAATGAAGTGTCGTCCACAACGACGGTCGACGTTCATTTCGCACATATGTATGTACGTAGAAATCTCTCATCCTCGACCAGCCCTGGGAATTATATACGACGGCGATGGTTGGATGAGCGACGCGAAGGAAGGTGAGACGAGACGGTTCACCGCGGGAGCTGAAAAAGTGAGAAACGGCGACGGGAACTCGCTGTAGCTTGTGCGAAGGAAGGAAAAAAAGGAGAGAAGGAGGGAGAGCAAAGGGGCAGAGTCAGAGAAACAGTCGCGCGGAGAGCTGTCCGCATGTAGACGTTAACAGTGATATTAATGCGGCCCGGCAACGGGATACACGCGAGAAAAGTCGGCTGGGATGGGACATTATACGTCACACTTCGCTGGAGACTAACTTTGACCGCAAAGAAGGGGTGGTTTCGGTCGTACGAGATAGGTTGAATTCGTATGACGAAGGAATTTCATTTGCGAAGTCGGTTTCACACAATTGCGTGGAGAAACAGCCGGTGACATTAACGAGGAGATGTACTAATTAGAAAGATATCGCAAAAAAGGAATATATAATATGGTGTTTGTTATTTCCAATAACAGTACATCGAGAAACATCTTTTATTGTACACGGAAAGAACGGTTTTGCTGAAATATCTAAAAATTTGGTCAGATACAGATCTGAAAATAATTTTGTTAGACCATCAAAAGTAACTATGTAGGTCACTCAAACATGATAATAATGCTGCAAAAAGTTTTGATATTCTAGCAACTATTTTGAGCGTCTTACACAATTATTTTGATGGCCCAACAAAATTATTTTCAGATCTGTATCTGGTCAAATTTTTTAATATTTCAGCAAAACCATTCTTTCCGTGTAGCGATCCTTTTTTTTGGTTTGAATGTTTTCATCATGTTGTCGGAATATGCGAATAATATTATTTTTTATACTATTGTATTATTCAATCTTCGATGTCGTAAATATGGAAAAGAATACTTGATATTAATCGTCACGCCGTCACTATCCGCGCAAACACACAGATCATTCCCATTTCCGCAGCGTATTAAGATCCGAACTTATCGAGAATGTATTGGCTTCGATTTCTGTCGGAAGCTTATATATGCTTGCCAAACCGCAGTTTAGGACTGTCTGCAAATGAGAGCGCAAAATTCTTCAACAATTTCAAACTTCCGTCCGCTGAACGGGGGGGGATTCCTGCAAACTGGCGGCTGGTCGATCCCGGCACAAAAGCGGAACGTTATGGCACAGGCCCAGACGCAATTGTGCTTTAGAACCCGGGCGCGACCTGTCTCATTTTGCGAGAACATTTTCATGCCGCGAAGCGCGTAATCCGTGGACTTAGACAGACCACGGCAAAACGGACCGACGTAAACTCGTTGACGTTAGTCAGCGTCGGTGTGCGGAACTGCGGAACGTTTGGCGCTTAAACGCGACGTCGACAGTGTAAACGACGGCGTCTGTAAATAATGACGACGCGAACGACGACGTCGGTTGAGGAAACGGCTCGTTGGGAAGTGGTTTGCGTTACAGATAACTCGAACCATGAGCTTTCCAATGGAGATGGCCGTTTACTCCGTAGGCAAGCATTAAACCGATCGCGTAAAACGAGATTTTACCTTAGAGACTTTAAGGATTTTGTAAATATTTTATCAGATTTACCAGTAAAAAATGTTTCAATATCGGAATTAACAAATTGACTTTATTTGCCCATCATCAATCGTTTTGTTGACACACGATGCGGATTGATGTGGAATTTGAGTGATAGGCTGTGCAAATTTTCAATCCTTTATGTTTTTTTATCCGGATTTATTACCTACAAGCACGTAATTTATTTTTTACCTAGAGTAACATGTTTTTTAACATCTAATAAAATATTTAATTTTTCGCACAGTCCTTTATTTAAGTAATTGTTTCGCTAGAAGATGAGCTTTTGAGAATAATGATATTTCTTTCATTACAGATATACAAATTTATACCACAATTAAAAGAATTAAAGTCTTAATCAGAAAAAGAGCAGAGTGACAGACAGAAAACAGATGCCTGGCTTATGGACGTGCTCAATTACAGATAAGATAATGGTGCAAGAGAACCATCCAGTAATCCCTCTAATGTCTTTCTTATCAACGCATAAAAACCCACTGTTCTAGATGTAAGAAAAACCCAACTTTAATGAAATTATAGTTGCTTCTACTATATTAGTGCTTCTACTATATTAAGCAATATGGCGCGATTCTCTTGTGTAATTTTCTTAGCGATACACTTCAGGATTCCTCGCTCGATAAAATACCTCTGATAAAACATTGCGACACAAAATGCTTTTATATGTAATATAGCACAAATTGTAATTAAAAAAATGAAACAGCAAACAACCAAGAATGCTCGCATTTTGCATAGGATACACGGAAAGAATGGTTTTGTTGAAATATCTAAAAATTTGGCCAGATACGAATCTGAAAATAATTTTCGTTGGACCATCAAAATAATTATGTAGGACGCCCAAAATATTTGCTGGAATATCAAAACTTTTTGTAGCATTATCATAATGTTTGAGCGTCCCACGTAGTTACTTTTGATGGTCTAACAAAATTATTTTCAGATCTGTATCTGGCTAAATTTTTAGATATTTCAGCAAAACTGTTCTTTCCGTGTAGAAGAGATTCAGATATCAACAACACAACAATCTAAAATAATTTGAAAGAAAACGCCTGTTGCAGAAAAATATAATTTTTTCCGTTATTACTCTCTTAAAATTATTTTAAAAGCTTAAGATCATTTTAAGAAAATGCTTTATTATTTAAGTTCTTCCAAGTTATTTACTCTAGATTCTGTCTCTCTCTCTGTTTCTCTCTCTCTCTCTCTCTCTCTCTCTCTCTCTCTCTCTCTCTCTCTATTTCTTTCTTTCTCGTTATATATATAGAGTTAAGATATATATATATAGAGGCAAGAAGAGTTTACTGTTAATATTCGTCGTGAAGTAGCCATATTTTATTATGCAGCTCGTGCACATGTCTCATTCGTACTAATCTGGGAGCATCCCTTCTCCCAAGGGAGTTTTCAAAAGGCGAGCGGAATAATGTATCCAATTCAGAATCACAGGTCTATTGAAAGCGTAGACGCCGGTGTCTACTTTCCGGTAGAATCAACGTCGTTTCATTGAAAGCCTCGCGGCTTCTGCAAGCCGACTCGACCGGGGAGGGTAAATACCGCACGCGAATAATATACGTGCGACGCGCGGCCGTCTCGCCCGCGAGACACCGTGGATACACATCCGGATGCGTGAGACAGCATGTATATGGTAATGCCGGGGTGGCTTTATGTCGAGCGTTAACGATTCCGCGTTCCGTGATATTAATCTGAATTTCAAATTTCCACGCTGCGGCACCTTCGCGCTCGCGCACGGAGTCGCGGGCGAGTCGCAGAGTCAAACTTACGCACTGGACCGGAACTCGGTCCCAACGACCTAACACCTATCTCCAACCGCGGTGACTCCGGTCTAGCGTAAAAACGTTATTGACCTCACCTTAACGAGATAGTTAAACTACCGTGCATCATACACCCGAGATTGCGAGCGAGACTCACTGGTGCGCGCCGGTTACCGATACGCTTGCGGTATCACAGGTCCGTGTTTGCGAAGAACGCGAGAGATCGTCGAGTATGCGCATACTCATTTTCGTAGCGTCGGTTTCACGATCTTACGCTCTGTCGTGCCGTTCGCGTCCCCTCTGGAGGGATAATAATGGTCGTAAGACGTCGAATGGCGGAACGCGTCTTTAAGCGCTGTAATTTACGACAGAGAGGCAAATTCGTCGGAATAATACAGTAGTAGATGCTGTCGTAACGCCGCGAGCACTGCTTGCACGAGTGAAATTACTCGTATAATGAGCGGCGTGTATAGCGAAGAAGCACGGCTACTCTCCTCGGAGTGAAATATAAATACGCTCCGTGGAGCTGATGGAGTAGCTGGCTGGCGCGTCAAGGTTCCGGCAGGGATAGTAAAAAACTGCTCAAAAGAAACTCTGTGAGAGGTGAACCATGAAGACGCATAAAGATGAGCGTTAACCTGACGTCAACCGCGGTAGGCTAGTTTTAAACTCATTAGCGAGCTAATAGAGACGCAGAAAATTTCCATCTTCATAATTGTCTTCATTTCTACTTTTTGCGTTAAATACAATAGAGGCAAAATTTCTCTCTCTCTCTCTCTCCCTCTCTTTCTCTCTCTCTTAATTTACATAGAATATAGAAGAATCGCATATCGAAGAATATGTATATCTAGAATTTTTTAAAGAAACAAGGAGGAAGCCAAGTATGAGCCAACGCCGATATTGGGGCGCACAAAAATGTTGTTTATTGAACCAAAACAATTTACAAACGTTTCGACTCAGATTCGAGTCCTCTTCAGTGTACAATAATAAAAGAAAACTTAGAAACTAAAAATGAAAAGATGAAATGACATGAAAATCACGCATCCCCACAGAACATAAAACATAGAGAGATAACCAAATGGAAATAGGTAGACTGAGAACTTACAGAGAATTACTGTAATAGGCAATGAATTAGAAATCAAATTAAGAATGTATCAATTGAGTGGGGAGAAATGTGAATGTGGTGACACCAAATGAAAATATGAATGTGAATCATTGAGCCTTAACTACATTAATAATTCTAGAATTTTTTGTTTCCTACAATCCATACGATACTTGATATACATAATTTCTAATCAGAATTATCTTACTCAGAGAAGATATTTTACAATAAGTACAGTTCGTTTGAAACAAAACACGCTGAAGATTTAGAATGTTCCAAAGATTCAGTTTAACATTTCGATTTCAATGTGCAAAGTCGTGCTCCAGCAATCCTGCCAATTCTAACGAGCATTGTACCGTAATGATTAGAATTTCGTTTCTCGTAACGCGGTTTGGAATACTAATAAAGCGAGCAGCCGTTAGTGATGTCAAAGACTTTTTGCACGAGAGCGGTTACGTGAGCTCAATAAGAATGTATCTTCTTGCACGCAAGGGAGAAAAGACACATGCATTCTCTCCGGAATTAGAAATGTTTTATGCATATTATTGCACGCCATGTAACTTGCGATATATACTGCGCGCTATTTCCCAGTATACTGGGAAAGTATACTGGCTGTATACTTTTGGAGTTTTCCCAGCATAATTACGTGTGTATCTGTGTGTATGTATACATGGGAAAAAAGGATTTCGCTGTCGCAACAAAACCGTCGTGCTAGTACATATTTGACGTGAAAACGAACAAACTTCGCTATCGTAATCAATTAATTGGCATTAGCGCAAGATTGTTTTATTAATAAAAAGTAAAAATCTTGTTGCCAGTGAATAAATTTATCCATAGAAACACGAATTCGCTAATCTAAAACAAATTTAATTTGTCGCTGAATTGAATGAAATACATTTAATAAATAAATATAGACCGATATGTGACTAACACAACATAGAAATATGGGCTACTTTGCTGTTGTAAAATTGTCGCTATTTTGATGACAGAATAAAAGAATCAATTTATTATTATAACAAAGTAATTTGCAGAATATGTTTAGTACATAAAATTAATATTTAAAGCAAGCTTTTGTTTAATTTTTTATAGTGATAGACGATTCGTATTATAATGTGTTTCTAGATATCGCTCTATAGTTTTTCTATCTATATTTATAGATATATTGTAATATGTTAGAATTTGGATCTGACATTAGATAAATAATATTGTAAGGATAAATCAGAATAATGACGACACTGAATATGATATCGTAAAATTGTTCAATCTTATGATACATAATCTTTTTTATAATTTGAAATCTTTTAAAATAAATAATCGATTATTAATAATCGGTAAAATATTTATTTAATATTATATCGAATATTATTTCGATGTCAAAAGTATTTCACAATATATTTTCTATTCCGATTAGACACTCATATTTAAATATTTTATTTTTATATCTTTTTATATATTTATTATTTTATATATTCAATAATTTCAAATTTGGAACAAAATCGTACGGATTCCATGCCGTGCATTTGACACTTTGAATATTTGTTGGGGAATATATTATTTTGTGGTAGAGTAAATTTTTCCTTTATTCCAAAATCCCGGTATAAGAAATAATCCAATGATAAAGATAATCATAATTCTTTATGCGCATCTATGAAAGCGCTCTAGCTTAAGAAAAAAAGAGGAAAGCCAATGTTCCTTCTCGCGCCAAGTATTTTATTGCGGTGTTAAGACTTCGTGACAAGGATTTTTGTAAGTAGCGATGCTACTTACAAAAGTTGCACGGCTCGGCGCTGTTAATGTAAAGTGAGGATGATTTCCCTCTGAGGCTGAAGGAATCACGGGACGGGTTTGTAACCGGGATAGCAGGCGATATTACTTCATATTAAGCAAAGCTTACGGCCCATAAGCCAGTCTTCGCTAAATTGACGGAGCTCATTAGCACGGTTACCTCTTCCCAAGCATCTTGTTCCAACACCGACGGGCGAATCCTTTTCCTGCGTACACTTGTATACACGTGGGTGTGCGCGACCACTTTTCTTTTTTTCCTTTCTTTCCTTTTTTTTAAACCAAGACCCCGTCCTCTCGAGGTCGCCCTTAGGACGAAAAAGCGGAAGCTGAGCTCTGGCAAAGCTGATGAGCTTAAGTTTGCCGGTTTACAAAGAGAAAAATTGAAGAATCCGACGCCACCGGATAGCCGACGTTACATTGAACCAGGCAAAGGTATGCAAATGATTATTAAGCCACGATGCTCAAACGACTGCCAGTGCTCAAACATGATCTTGCCAATTATCTTTTATACGTCTCGTTGTAGAAAGTCGCAGCGACTCTTTCGCATGAACATATAATCACAACGAATACTTTTATCTGGTATTTTAATGCGTTTGTTGAAAATTTGTACTTAAACGATGATTTCATATATTTGCCTTTTTGTATTTTCCTGAAAGCTGGTTAAAAAACAGCTCTTATTTTAAAAATCGCTTATTTCTTTATTGGTAATGTTTCAACATACAATAATATATATATTTCAACTTCATATGTTAACTATAGATAGAATATATACGCCATTTACGGGAAAGATTAAAAGCTATATGTGAGGAATATGTCATAATGTGAGAAATGAGAGTTTACTAAAAAGTGAATCGTCTACTCTGCACTCTAATCGAAAACGAGAAGGTATACATACTTTACAATACGAAGAACTTGCTGATGAACAGGAATTCAAGCGCCTTTACGTTGCAAACCGGTTATAAGAAGCGTAACTGCGAAAGATAGAAGGATGCAAATGAGCATGCTGCAGTACTTAAAGAAGTTTACATACAACTTCGCGTACATTCCTACAAAACTCCTCTTTGACGGGAAGCTTCTTCCTCCACCACGATTTTCGAGCGCTCATTCGACAAGAACTTCAACGGATATGAATTCCCTGCTCGTCGTAAACAGCGCAAAACAGCGTGAGGATCGCGGTCGGATTTCATAAAAATCACATCAGCCACAGGATTGAAGACGTATACAAGTTCGAATGAGATAAGGAACCGGCGAAGAGATAAGGAGGATTTCGCGGATTATTAAGTCACGACATTGGAGAGGCTGCTTGCATCGCGATGAGAGAGAGAGAGAGAGAGAGAGAGAGAGAGAGAGAGAGAGAGAGAGAGAGAGAGAGAGAGAGAGAGAGAGAG
>NJRQ01000079.1:492891-504158 GCA_003063805.1 Aphaenogaster ashmeadi
AGAAA
The DNA here is from genome assembly GCA_003063805.1 of Aphaenogaster ashmeadi. Lineage (NCBI taxonomy): Eukaryota > Metazoa > Arthropoda > Insecta > Hymenoptera > Formicidae > Aphaenogaster > Aphaenogaster ashmeadi. The sequence goes on from NJRQ01000079.1 coordinate 492,897, forward strand.
GAGACAGAGTTAATTATGTTTTATGCATTCCGCGTTGAGATGGCATCTTTGACTTTCTGGTGAGCAGCATTCTCCGCGAGGAATCTTCTTACGCATTACTTTTCTATTAGACGGCCTGCAGCGGAAAGCTTTAAATTATCGAATTCCGATAACGTAATGCCCGGCGAACGAAAGGGACGGCCGCTAAGACCTGATGTAAATTTGAAGCAGTAGGACGTTGCTTCACCCTCGATTTCGAAGAAATTGAAAACAAGGATGAAGATCGTAGATATCGCGCAACGCGATGCGAACGATAAGACGCGAGGGCGCGTATAGTAGACAAAAAGTATCATCTCCCGGGTTGGTAGGAGGGCGAGAACGGCGAAGAAAGAAGATGGGAGCAAAGATGAGTACGAAAGCAAAAGATGTTTATGTAACCCAATTTTCCGACCGATTGGCGCCGGGTGGCCAATTTCCGCCCTTCCCCACACTCTTCCTCGTTATACTTACTTTATCTCTTTATGTAAGCCGGCAGCAAATGCTTCTTGCCTAGGCGGCGTGTAAGTCTTCGTTCACCTCGCACCTTCGTTCAATTCGCGATTTTATCTCACTTTAGAATATCGCGCTCTCATTTTCTCATTACGACAGCGAACAAACGCGAGGGAACTAAATCGCTGTTTGTAAACCTTTTTCATTGGAAAACATCAACAAGACAAGGAAAAAAGAATGCGCGAATGCACAAATGAGACACGAAAAATGAAGAGTGGAATTATGCGGAAGGTAAAGGGAAGAGGTCAATTTTCGGGGAAACAGAAGAGGAAAAAATTCGATACGATTTAGAGAACATTGTTTGTTGTCTCATTGCTTGTAGGAAACTCCCAACAATAACGACATTGTATAATGACTAACGTTGAATCCTGTTACAAGACTGGTACTCTAATTCCTGTTTCTCGCCCGACATTGTATAATGACTAACGTTGAATCCTGTTACAAGACAGGTACTCTAGTTCCTGTTTCTTGCTCCATTTTCTTTCTTGTCTAATCCTTTTCGATTTTCCTTATCATCATGTTTATGTAGTTATTATAAAATTCTGTCGAAACTACCGTACATGGATTCAGAGTTGAAAAAGTTCCTTTTGAAAAGTAACTCGTTACCGTTACTCGTTACATATTGAAAAAAGTAACTCGTCATCGTTACTCGTTACCCACTGGAAAAAGTAACTTGTTGCTGTTATCGTTATTTAAAAAGTAATGAGTCGTTACAATTTTTGTTACTTTTTCACCAAATTTTGATGACTTCCTTTTTTAGAGTGACACCCCATTACCTTCATTAATTAATCAGATCAACCCAAAATCTATGAGTTGTAATTTATCGCAATATGGTCAAACATAACGATCCCCTTTTCTAAAACTCGCTCGTGTCTGTTCCATACATATGTATGTAGTATACGTGTGCAAAGTAACGATAAAAGGAACGATTCGTTCCGTTACCCAAAAATGGTAACTGCGTTACTATCACCGATACTAATAAAAATATATAACGTCGTTACCAGTCCGTTCCCAAAAAAAGTAACTGTAATAGTAATAGCGTTACAAGTAACGCATTACTTCTCAACCCTGCATAGATTGATTGGTTTCTCTTAAATACAAGATGTGAGTAACCGTTTTTATGGTGGTAATCATTTGTAATTTTACACTTGCGTTGTAATTATTTGTGAATATATCACAGAAAATCTAAAATTAATCAAATTATTTTTTAATTTCAAACTAAATCTTAAACTGTTGATATATCTGCTTTATCTCACATCGCGAAATTTTACATTAATATCAGTATACGTTATTCAACGCGCGCAGGATAATCATTCTTACATGTTTTATCATGTCTGTTTTGCGCAATTCATGTGAGATAAGAGTTTATCGTTTTTGAGAAGCACGTACATTGTCGGATTGGCGATCAACGAAGGAGAAATCATCGCCCCTTCCACCGGCGTACTTAACCAAAGTAATGCAGTCAGCTGCCACTTCGGTTTCCCCTTTCCTGGACAAGTCAACTTCTGCCTGCGAGCGATCTTCCTGATCCTTGATTATCGGCGAAGAGGATATCGTAGTCGGCATCTTAGGATTAAATGGAAAGGAAGATTGGCCATGGGATTCGACAGATGAAATGAATTTTCAATGGAAGCTGAGATCGAGGATCCAGAGCGAAAAGGAGCAAGAGACCATGCGAGAGGAGGAGAGGGGGAGGAATTAGCTCCTGTCTTATGGTGCCAGTAGTTTCGGCCCCTTGCTCTTTCTTCTTACTGTGCCGTTCGACCTTCTCTCTCGTGTCTCATTGCTATTGTTCGTGCAAGTTTCAGCAACTGCTGGTATTTTCCGCGAAACTTGGGACGAGCGAAAGACAAGACCGATACGACAAGGAGTAGGAGTCGGTAAGAGAATCAAGGAGCGAACGAGAATCACACTCCTTCACGGCGTAATGGGTCTTGGCCTCTTTTGGCCGGGAGACAACTCTCGCTAATCCCCCTTTAGCCGGGGTAACGTAACTTTGCGTTCTATCCGAGAATACCTTATGGCAACGTCGCGGCAACTATCCAAGCCACCTTCGTTCCCCCGCTCTTAACATCTCCACCTGACCCTAAGCTAAGACAGGAAAGTCGCTCGGTGGAGTAGTCTGTAACTTCTACGAAGAAATCGCAGCGCAAACTCGAGAATCGGATAATAATTCGGTACGAGAAAACAGCGATAGTTTGCGATCCTTTCGTAATATAGCGTTGCTCCAGTTTCCATTCCGAAAGGAAGGAAAGTTCGGAAATACATAATAAACTAATTTTTTGCGACATAAGATGATATAACCCTCGTCGTCGCGATTTTAATTCAGTTGTCTGTATTGGAATCTGGATGATTATATGTTATGACAGTCTTAAACAACACAATTCATTGTTGAATATAATGCACAATAAAATATTAAATATTTAAAATCGAATTTTAATCAGCTATCCTTTCTACTTATATATATTTTTTAAATAATGCGTGCGATCTATATTATACATTTCAATGTTTATGCATGTACAGTTATGCAGTGCTTTAATTGATTTATATTTTTATGTAAATATATGTTGAAAGTTATTACAACAAATTAATTTTAATTTGTCACAGATCCATTTATTCACATCTGTCGCATTTATTATAACGATAATCTCTGGGAAAGCAACTGTATCCATAAAATCACAATTTCGCGTGGATAGCGGTGCGCTCAAGTCGAAGATCGAACCTCGATTCTATTCAAGAAGTTAAAAAAGAATGCCACAATGAACTACGCCCGACTGAATCCTTTCTTGGCTTAATGATTGATGAGATTTCTTTCTGTGCTATTCCGACGTCCTCTGATAACAATGATTTTCTAAGATATAAATGAAGTTGCTGCTGCTGAAGCAAGTGAAATACAATAGATAAAATATCCGAAGCTATTGTTCTAGACTTTTGTAATTTTGCAGATGCTTCTTTATCATCCAGGATAACTTTGCTATTTTAAATCGTCAATCTAACTCGATATCATTTTCTCTTATGCCAGCTTTATAAGAGAGAGATTGGAAATTATATATACTAAGTTTTATTTAAATAATGTGGATATATACATTATCACAGAAATTTATATAGTACTCGCATAGAGTGGTAGAGATTTTATCTTCAGACGAGCAGGTGCATCTATCGAATCGAATATTGAAATCCATTTTGAAAAGCATCGCGTGCATAACATGCAATCTGATTCGTTTTTAATGCACCATTTAACTCTTGTTCCATGTAAAAACAAATGCTATTTTGAAAACTAGATTAAATGTCATAATAAACTTCAAATTATCAAATTTGCAGTAATTTATGGCGATCACAAACAGCTAATTGCATACTATCCAATCTATGTTACGATGTTATACCGTGTTCCCAAATTTATTTGCTATAAATAGCTTAATTGACCATTAGAATGCATAGAAGCAAAGTGCAGCAATGAGAAAATTATGACTATTATTTATTACTGTAATAAATAGAATTATTATAATCTTTTTCCTGACATTAATGTTCTCTCATTAATAACGTTTCTTATTCTTGAAAAAGAAAAATGCGTGAAGGAAAGGAGAAAAATATTAATAATATCCGACATACATTGCTGTAATCTGATCTCTGTCTCGTCGTGTGCTCTTCGCTGCCTGAAACCTTATTGCCTGAGGTTCCAAAGGACATCTCCTAACTAATTCCTCATGATCGAGCGCGAAAGCCGCCCGAAGGAGGATTTTCCCGTGAGATTCTCGACGCAGTAGGGGTCGACCCTTTAACAGGATAGCGGAAGACATCTTCGCGGTCCGCCCCAGAAACTCCAACTCCTACCTCCTCCGCCATTCGCGGAGCGAGCCTTGTAAATCAATTACAAGTCCCACCACGCAGGTACCTCGGAGAAATGGCACGTACTAAACCCTACCAAGTTTTGGGCGCTGACGTGATCGGGAAACTCATGGCGCGCGCGCGCACGGAATCTACCTCCGCGAAATGGAGAGAAACCATCAGCACAGGTACTCGTCGTCGATAATAGAAACTACGCCACACTTCGTCTTCCGGCCCGCCTCTCTTTGCCCGATGGATTCGGACAGGTCACGTTCGCGGTTCGCTCCATATCGGCAATAGTCGATGAAAGCCGATCATTAGGAGTGGTAACGCGGCTCATTCCGCGTAATCTGATGATGAGAGAGAGAGAGAAAGATCGAAGCTGATAGACATATCTTGATAATCCAATGATACGAACATATATTCACCGAACGATTAGCCGAGCAACGACTTGAAGAAATAAACAGAATGGAATGCCAATAGCTGCGTTGAGATTATTTCTTAAGTCTTTTTCCAAAATTTTTCTCATACAAATATAATTATATTAACCATTAAAATTGACAAGACCGCGAATAATTATATTATAGTATTACGGAAATTATTCGTTCGCTTGAAATACTACTCTAAATATGAGATACGTTTCAAAGGTAAACGTAATAATATTAGCTTCCATCAGTATCGAGCGTTGTCGATCGATCACGTTCATCAGGAATTTATCGATACTGCACATCTCAGCAGCGAATGACTTCCGGCAAATGACATTTATGAGGCGCCCGTAACCCGCGGTTCTTCGGTGAAAGCGGGTCGTTAACGGCTCTAACTCATTCCGGCTACTCATTCCGTAATCCATCGTTGAACAGCGGTCGTGGTACGCTGCCCACGCCCGCTGTGCGAAAGATGGACGACAACATAGAGGAAATTGTCGATGTAGAGGACATTATTGACGTAACCGCTAATTTCAATGTGCTTGCTCCGCTTTCATCTGTTATCAAGGAAAACTTCCAATCGCTTTTCTACTATTCATCCAAGAATTAAAAATGTGTTGGATATTTTGTGTGTAATTCTCGGGTAGTTCCCATAGAGATAGTTCCTCAAGCGACGCAAACGAGGTAATAGATCTCTGATCGTTAATAATGAGCCGCGGACTCTTGGAAGGCAGCGAGAGTGAAATCGTTGCGTATGGTAAATGAAGATATACTTTATTGTTTATACTATGCGAGCAAAGTATCGGTGTCGGAAGCGAAAGCTCTGTCTCGCGGCGCGAGCTAAGACGCTTATAAGCATCGATCAGGTCGATAGGTCATCAATAGCAACATCTCATATTCCGATAACAGTCGAATTCTCACGATAATAGTCGAGGATTAGATTCCCCGTCTGTTACCGTTAGACCAAGTAAATGATACAAATGAAATTATAACGATAATACGAAACAAAATGTAACTCAACACTGCGTAATATTTTTATACATTTCACATAACGTATAAAGAAGCATATATATAAAGAAAGAAAAAGAATATCAACATATGTGTAAACTAGATGTCTAGACGAAACGATATGTAGCGACATAATCGAAATCCGATCAATTTTAGAAGGAAGACAATTAACTTCCTAAATTGCCATTTTACCTAACAAATTTACAATTTTGCAATATCACAATTATTTAAAATTGATTGCATGAAATACCTCAAGTAAGTGCGTGCTATTACCTTCATTAAATGCCTTGAATCGATATCGGCGCGTCTTAATTGCCAGATTTTAGTCATGTAAACGCGTACGTCCATATTGAGCGAACGCTCATTAATACATGGAAGCAGACTGTTACCATCACTAACGGCTTTTGCTTTGTAAACTAACAATAGTCCATAGCGGTTTCGGTGGTTTGTAATCCAGCTAGTGGAAAATTAGTTGATTGCCAATTTTGGTATATGCACTAACACAGTAACCACCGTAAGGATCCAAATTGGTTTACTCAGCTATAGTCATTCCGTTTACACTTCCTGTCTTGAGACAGATTAAAGATGAACTTAAATATATAACTATTTTTCTTTAGATTTCCTTTCGTCCAATTATTTAAAAAATATCACGTGTTACAGCGTAATTATATAATAAAAAATTAATCTATAGTAGCTCTCTTATAATCTTACATCCCTTTCGAAAATCAAATAATTTTTGGATATATACAGTATGTCTGATTTAAGTGGAAACGCGTAATTAATTCGTAGAAAATTAGAAATACAAAAAATTTGTTCAGACAAAAGTTGTAGGGTTTAAAAAGATCTATTTACTGATGATATCAGTTTGATTCTGGGTAGCGTCGCCAAGGTCAGGACAAGGTCACTTTAAATTTTTTAAATGGAATCCCCTATTTTTTATTGCATATTCTTATAGCCCTTCTCGAGACCTTTTCAAAACACCATTCATTTTTCGATAACTGTACCTTAATACTTTTATGCGTAGAATACTGAGATGAATCAATTGGTGCAAGGAAAACACATGGTTGCTCTTCAATGAATAGTTTACGAGATATTTTATATTTTATGTCAAAATACTGTAAACTTTGAACCTTCATATCTCCGGAACGGCTTATGCAAAAGACAATTTTTAGGTGTGTTTTGAAAAGGTCTCGAGAAGGGCTATAAAAATATGCAATACAAAATAGGGGGTTCCATTTAAAAAATTCAAAGTGACCTTGTCCTGACCTTGGCGAAGCCACCCAGAGTCAAACTGATATTATCAGTAAATAAATCTTTTTAAACCCTACAACTTATGTCTGAACAACTTTTTTGTATTTCTAATTTTCTACGAAATAATTACGCATTTCCACTTAAATCAGACATACTGTATGTACCAATGGTCTCGCATAATTCACAGTCGTTGTGCAGATCATAAATTCGATGCGACATTTAAATTACAATATAGTATTTGCATGTTGAAATAGTCTTTAACACGACATGCGTAAGCATATCTTAATATTTATTAACGTACGAATATAGAGACAGAATGGAAGACCGAGTACATACCCGAATGTGAAAATACCTCGCTCTATTATCCTTGGGCTATTGTTAAACGAAATCAGTCAGATCTCCGTGGAAAATAGTCTTTAATGGCTATAGCGGTGGTAATCCGGATTCGCTATCTTCGCTGATCGCTTCAACCCTTAACGTTTCGCTTCGCGATTCAAACCATCCCACGCCGACGGAATGACTGGGATTCACCTGAGGGATATCTAAACTACGCAACTTCGTACACAGCGGCGTGAATTTTCATCGCAGATCAGATAGACAAAGTTCGCTCGGGTTAACCTCGAGAAACGAGCGTAGGATCCTCTCGAGTAGATCGCGCCATTATGAATCGTGGCACTGATAGGTTTCGATAATCCACATCGTTTAAACGGACGGTTGATTGTTTCTCATTACTTGGCTCGATCTCTCGTTAAACAATAACCGAGTATTCAGTTACTGCCAGCTAATCAGCCGTTTAATCGTTTGGAAAACGTGCAATGATCTTATACCTTGTAAAGTTTACATAACGATTCTTGATTTACTTAAAGAAATCATATCTTAAAGAAATCATGTGTTCTTCATTGATCTTGAGAGTCTCATATATTATTAAGTTTAAATTTTAAGAAGGTAAATTATATAATCAACAATGATATGTTATAATTTTCCTAGAAATAAAACGACAATTTAAAAAGAGATTTTCGAATGGTATGTCTCCCGTTTAGAGAAGATACAATTAATAATAATATATTTAATAATATGTTTTTTAATTTACAATATATTTTCATGAACAGTATTGTAACTGAAATGAGTATCTTCAAAAAGAGAAAAAGCATCGTAATATCGTAAAAAAATAAGCACAGATCCATCGTTACGTCGCTTTCGTATATGAAACTCATTCGCGTGAATTACGCACACATATATACGTGATTCACAAGCATCTTTACGCGAGAACGTACATGTTCATGGGAGAGTCCATATAAATGAATCGTGAAGCACAGGCTGTTGGATCTAAATATGATTGATTGAGAGTATCTACAAGCACGATGTGGATGGAGCAAGTTGAGGGAACCTTGGTTCAAGTAAGCAGCTGACGACAGCTAAGGGAAAAAACGAGGGAAAAAGGGGGAGAAACTTAAGAAGATCGAGGGCGACATTGACGCGCCGGGCGCTGCCGTTGCAGGAGGAATGGTAGATTTGCCAATGAATACGCAAATGCTGCGCCATTGTTGTAAGCATTTTATCTAGATGCGGTCGACAGAGATGCTATCGTTCGTCAGAGAAATTTCTCCGCTACCTGATATACGTAACATGGAATTTCGTTCGCTGACTTTTAGACAATAGATCACGTTCGATAAAATAACATATAGCGCGAGAGTGCGATATCGAAAGGATAAAGTGTGAACAAGAATAAAACGTGTAATGGAATTGGAAAATAACGAAATAGATGAAAAAATCTCAAAATTAAGTTCCATTGTTTTGCAATAAATATAATATTGGTTATAGATATATACCAATTTTAAGTTACTGTATTCTTCCATCTATATCGTCAAATTGACTCAAATAAATCCACGACCGCCTTTTTCATATTTAAGATATATTAAACAAATAATATTAATTTTAATTAATTAATTAATAATAAATAATGTTAATAATATATTAATATTAATAATAAATAATAATATTAATTATTGGCTTTTTTCATATCTATATTTGTTTAAAATATATTATACATACATACTTCAAATGAATTTGTAAAAATGGCGGAAAAGAGCTCGTTTTGCGTGTACGAGCGAAGCTAATAGTAGGTGCAAAATAGGCGCAGGGCAGACCGGTAAAGACTTGCAGAGTTTATTAGGGGTCTGGGGAGAGAGCGCGGAGAAAAGTAACTTCTTCGTTACCTGCATACTTCGCAATGTTAAAAGGGAAGACGATCCTCCGTAAAGTTCCGCCTTCGAAACTAAATTGCCGCGCGCGCGGCGGAGAGAAGTCTGAGAAAAACCCGCCTTAGCCGCGTCATGTTTTCACATCGTGGCAAAGAGATACTGTGAGAGAGAGAGAGAGAGAGAGAGAGAGAGGGGGGGGGATAGAGCAGTAGAAAGAGAGAAAAAAATTCTCTAATTTGCTGCACTTCACATCTGCTGTAACATTACGGTAATCGGGATGTTAGGAATGAACCGTGCGGAAAGTTTTTTCTGCGCTCGCATCAGAGATTCAGCCATAAAAAGTACGACCACCCCTCATCTTCCCATCCTTTTTTATGCCTCGGTATGGATTCGATATGAATATACCTGAATGTATATGTATCCATTACACGCGAGTGAATACTTGAATATATTTATATAGGACGTTCCCGGGTAACCGCGGAGCGCCGCTTTATAAATAAATAAGCCGGTAAATAAATAACTAAAAGGAATTGCGTTTGAAAACGAGGTGAAGTATTTGCCTTGAAATGAAATGTATCAACCTGAAATGTATCAATTTAGCACGTTCATGCAGGAAGATATAATTAATGCCGCGTAGTGATATATCGCACATCTCGACCTGTCACAGAAGGATTTAAGCTCTTCAACCAGAATTACGGAACCAGTAATTGATGACAGTACGTTTACGTTTTTCGAGAAAGAACGCGCTAAAATGATAGCTCATACAAATAATCATCTTTTTTTAATCATCTTTCGATCGCGAGACTGTTAAACCTACACAGAAAAAAAAATGTTGTTGCTTCAATTAAAGTGTACGTCACGGGCTGCCACATAAATAGTTCATTCAATTGTATTATGATTAGATCAAATATCTAGATTATTCTTTTAATAATCTAAATATTTGGTTCAATCATAATATAATTAAATAAACTATTTATGTTTATGGCAGTCCGTGACATATACTTTAATTGAAGAAACAGCATTATTTTCTCAGTGTACAAGATAATTCCTTTTGTCTGATATTAATACAGTTTGAATTCGAAGTATTAACGAAAAATATCACGTCGTTTACCGGTGCGCGTTTCGTACACACGAATAATTTCCTCGTGAAAATCGCTGAGAAAGAGAACGTGCGCAAGAGCGAGAGCTCGTCAATTTCGTCCCGTTTGAAAAAGAGGGTATCGGCGTCATTCACGCCAAGGCTTTTTGCGCCCTCATGCCGCGTAAGGGGAACGTAATTATAGGTGTCCCTTTCATGCGTCCGCTGGGTGGGCGGATTCAGCGTGTTCAACTAATCCCGGCTGATCCCTCCCTAACTTCGATTCTGGCCCATGGCTCTTTCGATCTCGCGCACGACGAGTTTTATTAAACACGTGTCTCCGTCGGATCCGATCCAATCGCGTCATTTTCACGGGCCACGTATCATCCCGCGGAAATGACGGACATGTGGCGTGAGCTCGGTAGAAAGCCCCTTGGGGCTCGTTTGTTAATAAGATTCCACCAACCGTGACCGCAATCGAATTTTTGGCCTACTGGTTTGCCGGTGGATCGACTCCGATCATGGATCAACCGAAAAGACTTTCTGCGCGAAATTGCCGTCACACGTGATCGCAATGAGTAATTGCACCGGGGAGAGCAAACCCATTGCGGAAAGACATTTGTAATTTTGCCGACAGATGCAGTAAACATGCTGACGAATAATGATTATGCCGGACCTAATTCGCTTGTCTCTCCGGCGACGCAGGAATGAAATTTTAACTATTAGATCCACATCTCGATAAAATATTATACACTGAAAGAAAGACTTGGTAATAAAAATCCAGGCTTGGTTAATGCTACCAAGCACCTTGGTGAAATAGTTTCAACTAAACGTATAATAAGTATTACATAATTTAGTTGACTCAACTAAACAAAATTTGCTCTTTTATAAGTATTACAAATGTTTATAATTATTACAAAATGTTTTGTTATTATTATTATAATCG
>NJRQ01000079.1:508126-553365 GCA_003063805.1 Aphaenogaster ashmeadi
AGACTCATCTATTTAGGGTGCGTTCCACTTGACGCTCACAACGCTCTTGGAATCATTTCATCTTTGTTGTTTATCAAATGATAAACAAGGATAAATGATGCTCGCGAGCGTTGTGAACGCCAAGTGGAACGCACTCTTAGTAATATATTTACCCTATATTTTTCAAACTTTTTTGTTAATAACTTTTTAATAAGCAACGAGCGACGATTAAGTTATAAGAAAAAGTTACTCAGAATTATGTCCTTGACAACATATATCAAGGTCATTGAAATCGGTGAGGTCGCCCTTAATATGCAGTTTTACCAATTATATTTACAAAACTATAATGTGTGTGTTATTTTTTAAGAGTTTTATGTATTTTTTACATAATTTTAGTTTGGTAGCGCCGGTCTTAACGCCCGTAATTAAAAATTTAAATATCAATCACTGGTGAGACCGATACGGCATTCAACCTGTTAATATAAAGATCTGTACATGCTGAAGAAATTTCGTCTAGCATAGATAGATACATATACATTCATAATACATATTAAATAATATTTTAATAGTTTTATGAATACGATTTTTTTTATGGATAACAGTGTTCAACAGAAATAGAACATTTGTCATTTTTCTACGGGAATCTTTCCTGAAACTGCAGCGAATTGTAATCATAGCTAACTAACAGTCCTATAAAATAAAGATTCTAAAACATTTCTAAACGTTTCTAAACGTGCATTTTTTATTATATTTCAGCATAATGTAATTTATTACAAATGCAAGAAGTTAAGGATAAATAACTCTTCCATAAATAACTAACAATAAGAGAGAATAATAATTTTACAGATTCTATGATTTTTAAGTGGAGCTGTAGAAAATGTAATTTTATTTGAAAATCATTTATTTCGCGGATTTAAATAATATTATATTTAATAACAGATGGTTGAATAAAACATCCGGCGAGAAAATTATTTAGTACATCACGTTCGTACCATTTATTTCTCTTTTTTTATCGAAATATACAAAACATTCACTGTCGAATTGTGCATTGTCGACGAGCTAACTTGTGCACTCTTGAAAAAAACAATATCGCACGAGTAAAATTCGGCACGACAGCGCTACAAAACGCATCGCGGAATTGAATTTTTGCGACACGTTCTGTAAAGTACGGCCGTGCAAAAAGCGCTCGTGGAAAAAAAAACAAGAGCCGTTAAGTGACAGCAGCTGCGCATTAGAAAATGTCCATCGGTATTAATGTCGTCAAAATCGTGCGATCGCGCGACGTTCTAAATTGACTGTGACTGCAATTTGCGTGCAATTCTAATTGTCATCGAGCGCGGTGCATAAAATTTTCAGATCAAAGACTCTGGCTGTGTTTATTTTCTAATTTAATCTTTACGGACGCAAATGGATTGTCGTGTTCGGGACTCGCTGAAATGAACAAAGTTGCACTGCGTGTCCCAGCAATAATCGTGTTTGAGATTCATTACCGCGTCTGGATGCCCTCACAATTACGCCATCCAGCCCAATGGATGGCGAATTACACGAAATGAATTAGTCAGGAATACAGTCACCCGGCATTGCTGGCAAAACATGCAGTAATAATAATTCGTAACAACCTGTCAAATCAATGAAGCGCCATTCGTGCTCGCGCAAATTGCAAATGATATCGGCAGGCTAAATGTCATATAAAATATTGATGACCCTTGTAACCGTCCATAATCATATCCGTTCATAGCTCAACTAATACGCGTTTAAGCATACGCAATGGGATTGTATTTTATCTCGTAAATCGCGTTACGTAAACGCTAATCATGACGTATATATCATGTCGTACGCGCGCACGTCGAACAAATATACGAGTTTTGCGGACGCGCGACAGTCCATATAGCTTCGAATACGTAATTGATTGTCCGTGGGTTTGAATGACCGATAACAGAGCGATGAGACATGCGTGGCGCATTGTAAAACGGCGATAGTATCGGTTGTTTGCGCGCGAACTGCAAGGAATAATTAAAAACCTGCGCGACAAGTAACAGCTTCATGTTCGCGTATAACGAAATATGTATATATTTATGTGTGTGCGTGTATATACAATATATATATGATCGGATATTGAAAGCAGTCACGCATAGGTGTATCCCATGTCAGGGACCCATGGGCGTCCACATTCATACACGCAGCTAACCTGTCCAAAGGCGAACTAAATAACCGGGGAACACGGTCAGCGAAATCAACAACCTGTTGATATTTGGCGTATTTAAGAAGCACCGTACGAGAGTGCCGCCGGCTATATCGCATTAGTTTTTCATTAAATTATCCCGATTGATCGGTGTACCCGAATCACCGATACATCGTCGCATAACGAATCTTTCCTGCCAAAACCGATAACAGCGAGCGCTGCTGAATTCCATAACGGTCGTGATATACGCGGATTTAATGAAAAAAAAGTTGATGGAGATTGGAATTTCAAGTAAAACATTTTCTCGCTGTTTGTCGTTAGTAAATATTGTTGACAGGTGCGATAAAACAATTATTGCATGCTGAAAAATGCCGTAGCTTTCAACATTCAATTTCATGATTTGTTTATTCGTAGTTTTTTTATAGGAAAGATATATGTGAGGGGAGAGAGAGAGAAAGAAAGAGAGAACAATTTTTAATAAAACAGATTTTATGGAAAGGAAGCAAGTTCACAAAAGTAAATTTGATCAGACAACGATAAAATTAATAAAATGCGATATCATATTTTATAGACGATAACTACATAGTATGATCAAGGTATATTATAAAGGCTGAAGCTAAGTTAAATTACTTTTCATTTTTGTTTACGTTAATTAATTCATATGAAAGAACATTTTAATTGAAACATGTGTGGTATAGATGTCAGAGATCTATGAGTTCATATCAAACGCTGTGTTAACATAATCTACACTGAGAAAAAAGAATGGTTGCAATTACCATAATTTATAGTTATTTTCAGCGCCAATTATATTTTTATAATTGTTTTAACCATGATTGGCAAAACTATGCAAATAAAGTTATTATTACTAACAGTATAGCAGTATTTACAATTAAAAAGGACCTCCTAACCATAATTATTTTACCATGCAATTATAGTCATAAATACCAAACACTTTTTTCTCAGTGTAGATTTATGTCTAGATTAAAAATCGAGATTTTCGTGTTTGCTACATATCATCGTTGAAGAATTTATAATACGTTTCAGAGCAAAAATTAAGTTAGCATACATTCTAAAACTTCCATATCATCGTGATTCTTACAGGTACATTATGTCGTTTTGATGAGACTGCGTTTCATGACCGGAATGCATATTGATCCTTGCCCGCTTGTCGTCTTCGACGACGGCTAGTTCCCAAGTATTTTGCATCTTATTAACCGAAGTACCATGCCAATATCGTGAACTTTCGTGCGAACTTGAACGAATGTCGGTCCTTCTCTGAACGTTACGCGCATCAAATACGCCGCGTCTGAGAGTGATCAAAAAAGTTTTAGAACTCGAACGCGATAAGCATGATGATCACGTTATTTGCATATTTTCTGCACGGCGGAGGAAACAAGCATCGACCAGAAAAATTCAAGCAACCATCTCTATATATTTAGGTAAATATAGCCGATAGCTATAAGGAAGACATGGCAAAACACTTATAAAGATTATGTTAAAGGTGTAGCAGGATTTCCTATATGAAAAGTGCCCCTATACCAAATTAAATTTGTCATACGTCCATTGTTAGGCCTCTATGAGAAAACAATTTTCGTCAAGTTTTAATTCCTACCCTTACTATTGTGATAGTGGCAAGCAAAAACATGATTTTTAATCATAATCTTTCTTCTTCTTTCTAATCCATGACAAATTATTTAAAAAATCAGGTATTTTCCAGTCATCAAGAAACATGCCTGGAAATTTTTAGAGATTTTTAGGATGCAAATTCAAATTTTAAAAAATAAATGAAATTATCAAGTAACTATAACTTCATATTTTGTCTGTTATAACACCCTTTCAACATTATTCATCTTTAATTTTTTCAGATTTTTTAGAAATAAGATTCAATGTTAAAAAATTGGAAATATGATTTTCCCCAGAAAAAAAGATAATGATTAAAAATCATGTTTTTGCTTGCCACTATCGCAATAGTAGGTAAGGATAGGGAATTAAAACTTACAATTAGTAAAAATTGTTTTTTCATAGAGGCCTAACAATAGATGTATTGCAAATCCAATTTGGTATGGGGGCACTTTTCATATAGGAAAATGCTGCTACATTTTTGCAATACCAAATAAATCACAAATATCAAAACTCTTTTTTATCTCTATTCTTTTTGCGTCCTGTTATTATTAAATATTTGTAAAAATTATATTTTCACTAAATTGAATAGCTTTATCGTAAAATATCAAATTCTTTTTCTTTCATGATAAACGAGAATCTGTAAATGTATCCAATAATTGTTTTGAACGTGATGTATGCATAGAAGAATTTGTTATCCGTCGACAGAGCATTAAATTATTTGACATATTGACCCGACAAATCTGCAGCAATTACTTCTTCAAAGCTGGAATCGGATTACGAATGGCGACTGTGTGCAAACAGCGCTTTGTCATAACTTATGTAGGATACTATTGCATTTGTGTGCTCTTTCAGAGCGATTAAATTCTCATTGTAACTAACGAGGACGACTCAGTAGTGTTTCAGTACGACAACAGCGGCACGATGTAGAGATTCCTGAAGTGCCAATTAGTACTTCAGTATTTCAAGTGCAAATACGTACAAGTGTTATTATTTGTTATCATAACTAACGATTTAATACAGAGCTTTGCGAGACTACACCTCCGCGAGAACATTGTTCTCCTTGTAGAAATCTTTACGCTGCGAAATTGAAGCAGCAATAACGTACCCGAGCATATAAAATAATCTTCCATTACGTTACACAACGTATATACAAAGCTTATTTAAATTATTTCAACAATATTAGTAAAAGTAAAATAACTTTATTGCTCAGCGTATACCACGTTGATTTAAATATCTGCTGAACTTTTTGATGCAACAAATAATTTGTTCAATTTTTATAACTTGTACATAAAAGCCCAAGAATGTCGAAGTTGGAAGTTTCGACGATATCTGCTAAGAATTAAGGTTGGCAAACTTGCAGGGCGATACTTTGACAATTACCGCATGGAAGAACGATAAGCTTTTTCCTAAACTCCTTCATAATTCACAGCGCGAATCTTTGGTTTAACAAAGCGAACGCGCGCCGCGCGCAGATCGATTAGAATGTACATCGAGATGAAGCTGGTCTTGCTCGCTCGTGTATCCAACCGCGGTTAGAATTTTACGGCTACGCTCGCTACATATTCATAGCGCACTGTCGGGCCGGGGAAACCGTACCGGAAGTTGCCGCCGCGCGTATTCGGGTCAGCTGCAAATAACGAATGTCGCCAAAAATCAGCGTGATTTATGGCGAATCCGATCGCGTTTTCCGGCCGTCGCCGGCAAGTACAAATCGAATACTCCGGTCGGGAGAGTCGAACTTATGTAAAATAGCCACGGTCGAGCGGTGCGGTCCGCCGCGCGCGACTCGACTTGGTGCGACGAACGCGCCACGATGATTAATCGCGTTGTCGGTCGCGCGACGCGATTTAAAAGTAAAATCATTTATTCGATATGGGACGGGGAGGCACCCGGCCGATGACAACCGGTAATAGCCTGCATTACGCGTAATGACAAACGGCGATGCGCCGCAACGATATGGAAAGTGGGTCACCACGTGAGCTCCCCCTTTCGCCCCGGTGTCATAAAAGCGTCCCAGGGCACCCTGGGCGCCTTTGGCGACCGTTCTACCGGAAAATTTGCTCGCTCAGATGCCGACAAATGTACCTCCTCTGTCCTGCCGGGGTACGTAAGTACGGCTGGAATAAATTCGCGACAAAAAGTAAGGGGGAAAGAAAGAGAAGAAGGACGTACGGCCGAACCGTACGATATCACTATCGCCCGTAAGGCACCCGCATCCTCTTCTCCCTCTAAGACGTCGAGCGTGCAAGCTGTTCGCCTAGAAAATTTGCATCCTCGAGATGTTTCAGCCCGGCTGCTCGCGCCCGTATCGTCTTTGAAATTAGGTATCCGCACCGCCACAAATTCGATGACGAACGCGAAGGTTCTCACAAATCAAGTTGGAGAAAATGCCGCGAGGAGAAAAATGGCGATGAACATTAAATAAATTGAAAATGCGTCATCTATTTTTCATTCATTTACTTGTACTGTGTTCTTGAAATCTGACGATAAATGTAAAATAAGCTCTAATCCTTCGTTAAGTATCATTCCTAAGACAAGTATCGAAGTTCATTACGAGAATAAGGCAACATTAATCACGCGATCGATCGGCAATGTCCTTGAAAATTCCCGACGGAAAATTCACGTGTCTCGCTATATCCTCGTTGCCCTTTTCCCCAGCGGTTAAACGACTCGCAGCGAACTTTCTCTTTCGCGGAGTAAGTTCTCGAGAAGCTCATTCAGCCTCGGGCCGCCGGACGACGCGACGTTCGGACAGGCGTGAAAAGATTAAAAGAGCGAAATAATGTCGGCGTACAATGAGCTCTCCCAGCACCCACCACAAAGAGGAACTGTTCACGACGGCGAAATTCGAGACAGTCTCCGTATAATCTAAAGCAGGATTCCTGTAGATCGCGAAATTGTAGATAGCGACAGGATGCTGTTCCTCGGAGTTTTAAATGCAAAGGTTCGTAAAGCATTATTGAAATAAAAATAAATTAATTATTACTATTGAAATTAAAATAACGTTTCATTGTATAAAACTGTAACTTTTAGTCATGATGCAGCATCACTTTTCCAAGAACTATACCATCAGTTACTCAAAATCCAGAGATTTTCATATTTTCTATGTACGATATATCCTCTTAATGCAAAAGCAGGTATTTGAAAAATCACTTGTTATTTATTTTTAACCCTTTAAGGCCCAGGCATCGATTCTGTTTGAGTAAAATTTACGATCAACGATCACAATAGTGACTTGTTTAGCAGGAACACCATTGTTTTAGGAATTGAGATAGAGAATCTAGCTCGATATAAAATGGATCAAGAGTATTATATCGACAGAAACGCTATTTCATCAATACAAAACATTTGGGAAGAACTCAAAGTGAATGTACATAATTATGTACACTGGGCCTTAAAGGGTTAATTTGAGAAACTCTGATCGAGAGCGAGAGTCGCGAATAAACGCTACTCTATAACTCGCAGGAGCGAAAACGAAATGACCGAGAAGTTCTCCGGTTGAAGAAGAAGAGAAGGAGGCGGAAACCAGTTTCGGGTGATATATCTTCGCGGTCTCGCCTCGACGAGCCTCCCCTAAACGCCCGAAGAGGCGACGTGCAGTAAAAAGAGCGCAGGGGTGGCGCGAGCGCGCGCTCGCACGCTTCTACCGGTTTTTGCCCGCGCTGCGGAACTCCCGTTAATCCCTCGGAGTTTGCCTCGAAACCGGCTGGAGGAGCTTCTTTCGACTCGGGCCACTCCCCGGCAGGGGTGGCAAAGGGCGAGTCGAGGGG
Organism: Aphaenogaster ashmeadi; assembly: GCA_003063805.1. NCBI lineage: Eukaryota > Metazoa > Arthropoda > Insecta > Hymenoptera > Formicidae > Aphaenogaster > Aphaenogaster ashmeadi. Next base: position 515,681 of record NJRQ01000079.1, read on the forward strand.
AGACTTTCCGACTAACCGCGACTGCTGGATGTGAGAGTGGCGAAAGAGGCGCAACGACGCAAAATAAACTACCTCCACGTCGCATAATACACGGCGTCACCCCCGGAATCACCCCCGGACTCTCCCCAACGCCGCCACCGCAACCCCTTCCCATGCCGCTCTTGTAACACGGTCGTCGCACCTCAAATACAACACAGAGCTGTTTCTTCCCGGTTCGCGAGCTCGCTTAAAACAAGTCGCGAGTGCCGTCGGATTCAGACTTAATTAAGTTTATATTTCAGTTTCGATGGGCGCACGGCTCGTCTGCCACCCTCGACGCGACACACGTTACTCGTTACTCATTTCCGACACGATTGCGCAACTAGGTTTAATATCGCGGAAATCCCACCGGCTCGTGCCCGTCGATCCCTGAGTAAAAACGACTCGCGGAATTATTTCGCGCTCGCTCTATCTCTAAACGTAATTTAAATTCATGCATATGTATGATAACTGCTGATTATTTTCTGTTATTTTTATATATTCTAGCGTACCGGTTCATTGTGAGTTCTTAGAGAAGTCTAAATTACACAGATGTTTTGAACCAAAAATTGAAAAAAAAATCTCTTCAGAGAAGTAAATAGATCACGAAGCTTTGTTTTTCTTGATTAATCTTTGATCAACTTAATTTTGGCAGAAATATCATTCAAAGTGCCTCTACTATGAAGTTCAATATCGAAAACGTTATATTTGAAACGTTAATATTGAAACGTAATAAAAAATGACTATTTCTCTCTTTCGACATTTTATTAAAGAAAAACATCTCTCGTTTAAATTTATTTAAAGAACTTTAAGAGAGAAACGCAAATGAATAAAAACCAAGTTCCGTTCATCGTTATCGCATTGGAGCACGATTATTTCGTAATACTGAATGCAATTTCGTATTGTTGTACTTACATTGGACGTCGAGCAGAATGCTGGCGTTCATCGGTATCATCAGCGTAATGTGGCGCGCGACGCAAACGATAGTGGCGTTGTGATGTCCCCTCAAGACCTTTAGGTGAGCCCCGCTGCGCCTGCCGGATGTTGAGGGCAACACGGTGAGGTTGTCTGGCGGTTGTTCCGGGCCGTCTAAAGTGGCTTGAGACAAGGTCATGCCCCACGCCAAGATGGGCGGTGGGTTTCCACCCTCGGCCGCGCACTCGAGAGTGAGCTCCGAGCCTTCCTTCACCGGCACAAACTGGTTTCCGGGATCCAGCCGGCGGCCATCTATCAGCAGATACGTCCCACGAGGTGCCTCTGTAACAAGGAACCATGCGGTAACCGCTTCAATTAGTGACCTCGTAACGTTGAAAAATCTGGTCGGACGCGAGCGGTTATTGCGGTGCGCAAAGGAAACGATTCGATAGTATGTGAAAGTCTCTGAAACAGTACGCGTTTAATGAATAATGTAACCATATACAAGGTGTTTTACTCAGAAATGAGAATATTTGTTAGAAGAAAAGCATTTGCATTTATTCAAAGCGCGACAATAATTATTACGCGATACAAGATGTTCCTGCAATCATTTCATAACCAAGCAACTTTGTTGTTGCTTGCGCTCGGATGTGGCTATCATAAAGTATATATTACAAACATGTAGTATGAGATGCAGCGTTAACGTCTCTCAGGCGAGCAATTTAGAGATGAGTGCAATGTCGCATTTAATCAGATTTACCAAACGCGCGCGCGGAATAGTTTTTAGTCTCAGACGTGCTATCGTTGCCGGTGCAGACGACGTAAATTAAAGTCGTCCGTACGGCGGACTTTTTACGGCAACACCGCGACGCAGCGTGGGGCAGAAAGCACAACATATGAGAGCCGCAATTTACAGAGCGGCATTGCACGCTGCGAACTGGCCGGTTTTACGACAACGTAACTTCCTGGTACGACTCCTTTTCTCATTTTGCGACGCGGTTTAATCGCTCGCGCGAATCGTGAGTCCCGTGGGAGATTAGCCCGGATACGTCCCCTTGAAGCTCTCTTTAATTTTCGCCAACTTTCAATTGGCCAGGCTGGGCTAACAACTGATTAAGTCCTGGCCGGTAACTCGGAGTCGGCTTTGAAAAAAAAAAAAAAAAAATAGTTCGCCGTTCTACCCGGCCGCGCTTTTCGCTTCGCGAGAGAAGTAATCCGGCCGTTTGTCTACGTCGAATCTCCTAGGAAACCCGCGAGATGCTTTAATGTACTTGAAACTCGGGTTTTTATCCCGTTTTCCTCCCCTTCCTTTTTCGCTCTGCCCTCGACTCTTAATGCGCCCGGAACTTATGCGTAATTAAAATCTAACGATGCAAATCGTCTGGTATCCGGGGTATTCTCGTGAGAGGCGTAAACACTCTAAAGTAGACGTCGGTAAATTCGGTTATAACTTAACGTTTCCCGTCCACGCTCCGTTCATTTGGGACTCGTTATATCCGCTTCGATTTTTTGCAAGCTCTCCCGTAGAACCGCAGATTGCCGGTTTACCGTCCATTAAGATATCGGTAGTAAATTGTAAACCGTAGGGAGAGAGAGAGCCGAGATGCTATTTAATGCTATTTAAACCTACGATGGAGAATTGCGAACTCGAACAATGCTTCGAGGAAAGTTGTAACAGCGATTTATATAGTCCAAGTTAAATTACAGGGTAACGTGGTAAGTAATTCTTATTCAATGGTGGAGACGTAAAAGAATTGCAAACTGCAGTAGATTGCTTTTCGGCGCGAGAATCGAAAATTCGTAAAAGTCAGGTTTGTCTTATATAAACTGGCGACGCGGTGCGCGGTGCCAATCTCTCCCAGTTCCAAGTTGACTTCTCCGCCATACTCCCGCCGTGCTTCGATAAGATCTAGTCACGTTCATTAAATTTTCTCGTACTGTCGGCCTTGCCAAGACGGATGGTAGGGACGTTCTCGAAATAGGTCGCTGAATAAGAGGAAACGTGCAAAGCTTTCTAAAGACAGAAATTGTAATTGTATCTCCAGTATGATTTAATGTAATAAAATATAGCACAGGCAGAGCACCTGCAGCACCGAGTAAAACGGCGCAGGCATGACGGAAAATTTAATAATACCATGAGATTTAATAATACGGCCCAGGCTGTGTTCTTTTTCAATTTGTTAACTAAATATATAAAATTAATAGTAAGCACACTGAGATGCATCGTATATCTTTTATACTTCATTTAATTTCATATTTTTATATATTTTTACTCGTTCTTTTTTTTACATTTATAATACGCAGCTAGTAAATACAAACAATTTCTTATTTCTTTATGGGCTTACGTGGCATTAACAATCTAATAACAAGTCAGAAACGTCGAGCGAGCAACAATAAAAATTGAATGGATTCGATATTTGTTAATCCTACTACAATATTATCGAAAGCTTAGCATGTCTATCACAATGTAAGAAGCGTCTTTTATTGATGTATAATCTCTTTCTCTTTGTAATACAATAAATATTACTGAATTATATTCTGTTTCTATTTAATGTCATACTTAATTATTCTATTTACCCTGCGTATTTAGCAAACTTAGATTAACAATAAGATAAAACTGTGATAGTAGAGAAAGTAACATAGTAACAGAATGTACGGTTTGTTAATAATTTTATGATTATTCATTTTAGCATTGAAAAATATGATTGCAATTATTCTGTACGAGTCTAATTCTTTTTACAATAAAAATTTTCTTAAAAAATAAAAAAGAAAAATTTCCTTCATAGCATTTTTCACTGAAATTTTTTTGCCTATTGTCTCATGCACGTTATTTAAAACATTTTTTGTCAATGCGACAACAAATCATTAGAAATCGTACGACTTTGAAAAAATTCTTCACGTAACAACGAGAAGACTATGTCAAGTTCATATTATCTAGATAGTAATATGAAGTCCCGAAAACGTATCAAGAATCTCGGAAAATCCGGAGGTACTTTGCATACACTTTTCGCCTCAATCTTCGCTCTAAAAATCGCGGAGCCGGCTCCTTGGAAAGATTCCAGAACCATGTAACGCGATCGCGAATCGAGAAAAGAAAAAGGTTTGGAGGGAAGAAAGGTCCTCGCGCCGTTCTACGAATACGGTTATATGTTCCTCTACGAACGTATGCTGCTCCATGGGCGTTGAAAGATTGTAAAATCGAATCTTGCTGAAAATATGAAATTTTCTCCATAACATGAGGCACGACATTCCGTTCCTCACGCATCCGCAAATTTGTGTTTTAATACGTGCAGTGTTAGATATCTTAATTATCATATTAACGTGGAAAGATTTAACGTACCGTCCCGAAATGTGAAATACGTTGTTAAATGTGAATATATTCTCTCTGTTGCAACGAGTAAAATAAATTGAGTTTATATGCCATTACATCCTCGTGAATGTGATACAATACAATTTTAATTTGGAGAGAATTACATTTATCATCGAGTACCTCTTAAATATTATTCTCTTATATATTATGTTTCAGCAATAAAATCATGGCTTTGTATGTTTTGTAAAAACTGTATATTTATATTTTCCTAGAAAATAGATTAAACAAGTACAATTAAAGATTTTGGTATAATAGCGTACAGCGTTATTGTATCGTCGCCGTGTTTGTATCGCGTAAGTTAGTAGTTAAGTTTGTTAGCTATGTTTTACTTATTTTCGCGATAAAGATTAAAGGTTTAGATTCGGACGGTAACGGGCAAAATATCGCGCAAGCGGGTATTAGCATGGACAGAGATATTTTTGCTCGCTCGAAACGAGGTGAAAAGGGTTTAATCCTTACCCAACACATTCGGAGTTTGAACGTATATGCACCGTTTAAATGTTAAAATGTAGAGATGAGAAGAAAAAAGTTTAAGCCGCATTTGACCCAACAACGTTTGCGTCGATCCGAATCACGTAATTAAACCTTTTTACGATAATGGTAATAAAATCTATCGCATCGTGTGGACCGTTAGTGACATTTCCTCTCCGAGTATCACAGGAGATATTTACACGATCATATATCGTATTCTGAAAGAGAACTTAAATCGCAATATAAAGAGAGCTTTTATAAAATCCATTAGCGTTCAAAGTCGAACTCTAAATGACTCTAGGTTTAAGATATAAATTTTGCAATTTTAATTCGAGATACCTAAATTGCATATAAGGCAAATTTACGCTTAAGCGTGAAAAATGGCTTTTGAAAATTTTCTAATTGACACGACGTACTTTAATTTTCAGGAAATGATTGTGTAATCCACGATCTTGCAGAGCTTCCAAAGATTCACGTTGGTCGTCACTGCGAAAGGGGCGTCTGAATGGGCGTCTTAGAAAGAAATTTTCCTCGGATCGTCGGGATTATGCCCAACGCTACGGTGGATTTAGAAAACGTACGAGTCGCATTGAAACTCGCACCAACGTTCCGAGAGTGCTCCGGACGTGCGTGGGTGAAGGGGAACGGAGGGGTCCACAGCAGGTGTTAATACGGAAACATAACGCTAGAAACATTCCCAAGACGCAGATGGAAACGCATTCGCAGCACATGGCGCCGTATATGCCCCAGGAGGATCCCAGGAGTTCGCCTGTAGTTCGTAAAATTTCATAATATCGCGAGCGCGCCCTTCGTCTTGCTTTGGGATCAGAAAGAAAGTCATGTGTAAGGAAAGCAAACGGACTGCTCGGTACATGATATAATACTGCGTTCGTCGTTTATGAACGTATTATCCGTATGTAAAGATTGTATAATAACACTACAGCGTGTTGTCTGTAGTGAAATTGTTTGCGTTGTTATATTTGCAGCGGAAAATAGACGAATATAACACGTTACATTTTTACAAAATTTTAAATTCTTCTGATTTAATTAGAGATATATTTGTATTGCACACATTATATTGTTATATTATGCATAGATAGTATTAGATAATAGTATTATGGATATCAATTAAACATTAAAATTGATGAACCTTAATTATTATTACCAAAACATACCTGCATCCACATTTAATCCTTTAATTAGGAAACAACTTTAATATAACACATACCAAACATTAATAACGTGATAATTAAATTATAGTAATTTGTAACTTTCGCGATTATGTGTATATGTGATTATTAAAACAAAATAAAACACACGCTCGAATCAGCTTAAATGAGATATTCGCCTTCTTTAAACAAGGGAAACACAATTCTATACTTTGTTTGCGTAACGCAAAGTAATAATGAATCATAGAATAACAAGGTAGAGAGAAAATTATTTAGCATAGTATATTAAAGTACTCGGTACACAAATACCTGTTATATGCGAGCGCTGAAGATTGAAAAATATTTTCAAGTTGTATCGGTGTGTAGGGAAGGAGTCGCGAACGCAAATTCTCTCGAAATTTGATTTAATTACTGGAGGGACGATGCGCCCTTTAGAGAAAATAACTTCGAGATTAAGGAAGAAAGACTTCACTTTCTGGTAATGAAGGAATCAACGCGGGACAAGGGAGTTCTTAAATGCGCGTTGCAATACTGGCGCATGCCGAGACGAAAGGTATGTCTGTCTCGAGACACCACCTCTCTCCGGTATCCAAGAAACTCGAAGGAAACGTTAAATATTCAGAGCAAGTCTCGGTAATTTCGCCTCCGCGAGAAGAGCGGAATGTTTTTGAAAGTCGTTTAAACGCCGCAGCGTTTACGCCTTAACGACCCGTCTTCTTTCTCAAATACTTTTCCAATGCAATAACGAACAATAACGGACAATTATTAAGCACGATATTTCGTTTCGCAGATTTCACTCGTATTCTCGAGACATCGTAGGCTTGTATGAATAATAAAGCACCTCGTCTAATTGCGTACGCAAACTCAATTAACATTTCGCGTGCTGCTGATAAGACAGGGATAACACAACGGAAGCGAGTATAAGGCATATAAAAACTGTGCGGAATGCCAAACTGCATTGATTTCAACGTTCCTCCAGTTTCATCGTTGTACCATTAAAGTCTATCAAGTTCAAGGGGATCGAAAGTTACGGTAAAATCACGCCGGCACGATGAATCCGTCGAACGTCGCTACTCGTAAACTTCTCCCTTGAGAGGGCAAATACAAATGGAATAAATCAATGCATGCAATCCAATCAAGCAGGAACTATTCTCGATAATCGACCCTGCTTCTAGCCCGTATCTCTGCTGATAAGTATCCGGATTACTGGGAACTGTCAATAAGCCGAAGAGTCATCGACGTGCCTCGAGTGCCCGTCGGGGACCGTAAAACTTTGCGCAAGCTTTTATTTAGGGGAAGTGAAATCGCACTTTTCGTTGTCGTTACCAAGTTATGACTGGCGAAACGAGCGTAATGCAGCACGTCCTCCGACCTTACACGTTCGGAGTAAAAGCCTCGATATTTTGCAACGTAGCGAAATTTCAAGCGATTCGTTTAGGATATTTTATATTTGACGATAAGATCTATATCTTCGATACTGCTATACGCTTTTATCGTCTTCCCCTTCCGTCATAGAAGCGGAGATAAATAAGAACAGTTTTCTATAATAAAGTGACTAATTTATTTTTAGTGCTCAGAGTTTTCGTTTCAGTTTCATCGAAAATAAATCTGTTTCAACATAATAAGATTGATGATAGAACTCCCGATAATTTCAAAAACAATAATTAAAAAGAGGGGCTAATGGGAGTCAGCGCGGAAGACAGAGCGCATTAAATTTGTTAAATAAATTTAATACATCTTCAAGGTGATTAAATAACAGTATTGGGTGGGGGGGACTACACTCTACTTTACATTGGAGTAATTTATTGAGCGTTCTCACTCATTGACTGCAGCATGATGCTTTGAAATTTTGGGCTGAAGCTCCATCTCTATATTTTTCATATTTCTACGCTGAAGATGGCTAAAAAGTTAGCCGAAACGTACGTTAAAGTTAATCGTTGTATTTTTGAAACTTTATTTAATCACCTTGAAGACGTATTAAATCTATTTAACAAATTTAATGCGCTTTGTCTTCCGCGCTGACTCCCATTAGCCCCTCTTTTTAATTATTGTTTTTTAAATCTGTTTCGTTATATCGAAGAAATAGGTCAGTCGGAATGACTAAAACCGTTATTCGTATAAGAATGTCAATTAATATTTAATTTAATTAGTTATGTAAGTCGGAGAGTATAATCATATTTCACGCAACAATCCTGCACGCGCCGTATGACGAGAAACGACCGATAAACACGTAAGATTTCCTGTCGTTCCTCCGGAGAAAAACTTCTTGTAGAATCAAGACTGCACGCATCACTGCGTTCAATCGACTTCACTTCGTCCACGTGATTCTCTTCGTCGGCGCTGTATTTGGTGCGGAAAGATTAGCTCCTTTCTTCGCTTGCTCGCTTTTTGCGGATCGTAGGAGAATCCCGGACCATAGGCTATCCTCGTACCAGCTTTCTGTGTGCGTGTTCGACGTTTCCCAGTTGGTGAACGTTCGCTCACGCCGCCGAAAACATTTAGGACCCGCCATTAATCTGTGCTGACGGTACACTTTCGGTATATTACGCCGTCAACGCTTTCTGGCGCGGAAGGGCGTAGACTGTAAATGATCGCTCGTTCTTAACTATCGACGGCTTGTTTAAAAGATTAGCGCTCAACAAATCAGGCTCGCAGCAAGATGAAATGGTGCTTAATAATATTCATGCAATTATATCTACAATATATCCAATAAAAATCATATTAAAAGATAAATCGTATTTTATGTCAAAAATATAATTCGGGTGTTATGATTAATGACATAACTTTTATGTCAAAATCAACACATTGTGTTAGAATATCTCTCGCAAATTCGTACGACTTGTAATATTTAATTAAATAAATTAATTAGATTTTCGGAATTATATAATAATTCGTATTAATAGGAAACATGTACATTTTTCGTTTATAATAATGAATATTTCAGTTTTCCTAAATAATATTAAAACCAATATTATAATTAATTTGGCCTTCAAAATATTTTTATCTTTATACGATTTATATTGCACATATTTATTGCGTTCATTGCAATATAAAATTATATAATTATAGTTTTGATTACATTTAGCGCACATGTTCTTTTTCAAACAAATTATAAAATATATAATATAGATAACAATACTACTAAAACAATATTTTAATTTCTTAAATGTTTAATATACACCATTTAATGTTGAATACACATGTACCATTAATAAGATATATTCATAAAAATGTATCAAACTAATTCTATTTTAATTATATATTCCATTTAATTAAGTGAAAATTATTAAAATAATTGTCATCATTTTCGAAGAAAAAAGATATATAGTATCTATATAAATTTTATGTGCATATTATCAGACGATATTACGATATCTAACTCATTAATTGGATTGATCTCATAATTGGTTTGTGTATGTCCGTGATTTGTCTATTCTATCACATTTATAAGAAAGGGTGGAATGTAACAGGGATAGTTAAGGGACGCGCACGATCGCAAGTTAAACGCGAAATCTCGGAGCAACGCGTGTTTAGAAGTCGTTGCACGCAAGTGAAGTACGTTTGCATACGAATGCTTGATGTTTGACGCGGTGATACGCGCCGCCAAAAAGAATAATCCGCTGCGTTTCGCCGTGCGCAACAAATGCGCAACAGGTGCACATACTCGAACAGTGAATACTCGAAGGAAAACGAGTTCCCGTGGCACAGACATTCTCCTTTTTCCTAACTCTACATTAATCGGGACGTGTCACGTATCCGTTTGCGTTCGGAACGCTAAGCTTTCAAGTTGAGTCTGCGCGTACGAAAAATTCGGGAATGAATCTTGGCGAACATCACTAATACATCTTCTGCTGGCGAAAGCCCAGCAATTTGTCATTACAATCTAACTTGTTTTTATCCTAATGTTTTGTACAATATAAGATTTTTATTTCAACACGAAATTAGCCGTACGAGAATTTTAATTTGATCAAACCCACATATTTGTATTATCGATAAAACTGTAGCATTTGCATAACGTAAAAAGTGAAAAAATGTTTCTGAATCCATCTTGATGCAAACTAATCATTTGACGGGACGTTTACGATTTTTTCCGCTGAGTTTGATATTTTGCAATTCCAAAGTTATCAGATACAGATGAAACAACTTGCAATAAATTAAACCAAACTGACACCGATTAACTCGGGAGTGTATCGATGAATAACATTCCATCACGATATTGCAATTGCAAGCAATCTGTTTACATAATCGATAGAGAGATGGTATCGTGTATCGGAAGGGATGCATCATGAGAAAGTTACATGCTTCATCGTGAGATATATAAATAAGGCCAGGTTTATTCGCAACAAGTTTAACCACAATCTATACTATTTACATACGCCAAAGGATTTTCCGAATTCCGCTATTTTCTAACACAGCCAGCAGCTAATTGTAAGACGTGAATTATTGCCGGTGTTACAATTAAGTTATTACAGTCGTGAAGCTTCTAGGTCAAACCAACAAATTCTAGGTCAAAACACAAATTTGAAACTAAGCATTAACTATGCATTATATTTAGCATAGTTATAGATAGCATTGTTTCATTTCAAGAAAATGGATTATGGTCATAAAATCTTTTCTCTATAAATATAATAAATTTATGTTATAAACTAAACAATAAAATAATAAACTTGTAGCTAGATTACCTAGATCAGTAAAAAATGATTAAATGTAAAGGTGGCTACTTTGACAAAAAAGTATCTAGTACTCTTCAGTGCTTTTTATCTTATAAGAAATACTTTTTGTAGAACTTTCAAATATTTTATTATTCATTTCATTATAAAACAATGAGTAAAATAATAAAAATATGTTAAATTAAAATGCATAAGTTTGACTTCATTTCATACAATAGACATTCTAAATTAATAGTTTCAAATTTTTGATCGGCAATATAGTTCTCCGAATTAACAATCTATTCATTCTTTCGTTCGTTAGTATAACGGGGTATTTCGTTTGGAATTCAATGTTCGTATCGTGAGTAAGCTTCGCCGCTGATGCGATATTCGCAGATCTCGCTGGCTCCTCCTCAGCTGCCATTTCCATGCACGTCTCTGCCGTCGCATTGTCATCGAGATATATTTTCCCTCTTCGAGAATCCGCCGATCGTCGGATCCGACACGACGGAAGCGACCGAGAGTAACGATGCTCCATACAATGGCGAGTGGTGCGTCCAAACTCGGATTTCGTCGCGCGTCGCGATAACGCCCTCGTGTGTAATTGGAGCCCCTAAGTGCCACTCAGACTTATCGCAATAATTTCCAAGGCAAATTCGCCATATTTCACTTTGCCGTTCCACGGTCTTTGAGCATCCCCTCGGCCCGAGACGGCCTGAAATTCCTCTTACAACGGCTGGCTTCCAACCGTGAGCTATGAAACGCAAAGCCCTACCGTTATTGGGCTACTTAGTCACCCTTTTCCTGTCTCTCGCCCGCGGCCACGAACGTCAGACTTTCGCAAATGGCGGCGTGAATGGGGAACCAAAAAAATTATTCCGCCCTTGAAACGCCAATTAACTTTTATACGATCCACTAATTGATATAAAGCTAATGGGAGCGCAGGTACAAAAGAGCCGTCTAATGTTTCATTACGAACGAGAGGGGACCCGCGAGCGATCGGACGGTGTGGTTGTATGCAAAATTGGTACCTGCACTCCTTTGATATGGAAAACGGCCGCTTGCAAATTCTTTGAACGGCCGAAACAGTTTATGCGAAACTGGCGTATACATTATATTCCCTCACAATCAACGGATATTATAAAATCCATATTTTTGTTTGGAGATCATCAGAAACAAAGTGATTTAAAATTGTCACTTCTATATCGCCTGTAATAGATACGAATACATAAATTCTCCGGAAAAAGTATCCAAATTTATCCTATTTCATTACATCATTAATATAAAGGGTGATTAAAAAATTATTCGTTTATATATGTATCTCTGAAAGTTTAAAGGATGGTCAATTTGCAAAGCGGTGGAAACAGAAAAAACAAAATGACAAATGTGCTCATTGCTTTCTGTTTCTTACTTTTTGCATTTTGTCAATTTTTGGTTATGTCGCGTAATGCGATGTTGTTCGTTCTGTCATCCAAGATAAAAGTTGACGAACTTTGGAAGAGACAAGAAACATGTGACAAGAATGTCTCTTATACACATCTAGATGTGTATAAGAGACAGCTTTGGAAGAGACAAGAAACATGTGACAAGAAACACGATTGTCGGTAAAACAATGCGTGGAAAAGTAAAGAAGCAAGAGGCAAAGAGCAAGAAACAGGAAGCAAAGAGCACATTGTAGATTAGCTTTAAAAGAATAATATTTTTGACAATAATAGATCTAGAATGAATATTAAGTGAATCTTAAGCATCGCATTTTATGTCATTTTTTAAACTTGGTTTCAATTTTTTCGGAAAAAGATATTGCGAGAGCCATCCAAACTTCTCCAACTAAACGCGCAAAAGTTAAAAGTTTTGTTTCCTACTAATTGCGCATTAATATACCGCGATAAGATCCCTGTTAATTACAGTCCATTTAACGAGGTTGGCTGTCACCAGTTATTTTCTTTATACAGCTTGTATTATTTTTTCACAATGGCGTTGACGATTGGATCGCGTCTGGTGTGACCCTCGCTAGTAGACTCGTCGAGATTTTATCACGGACGCCACAAATTACAGTGAACTGACATGAGGGGTGGTCTGACATCCAGCCCGACAGTTTCGAATTTTTCAAGGGGTCTATCCAGCACGTTGGTTGAATGGGATAGGGAAAGATTCTTTTAAAATGCAAATACCCCGGCGAGGAAGGCATACGAAAGAAATGTTGCTTCTTATAAAGCAGAGATTGCCGGCTATATCGGCTCGAGGCTAACTTCGTCGCTTTAACGCGCGCACGATAAAAGTCCAACGCGGAGTTCCCTATTATATGCCGGGGAAAATGTTCATCGTACCTGACTTAAAACAAGTACTAAATTACCTTTTGCCCCGACGCGGATTACTTTGCGAGGATACTTCCCGCGAAGTATATCGAAGGGTCGTGAATAAATTCTGAACTTATGTATCGACGTATAAGTTCTCCGACAGCCTCTCGACTATGAAACATCGCCGTACATGTTTGAAATCTTAAGGATATCGGTGATTTTACTGTGTAAAAGTATTAAATGGTATATCACCATTAACAGAAACTATTGTTCAAATAAAACTTATTTAATAAAGATGACCGATTGTGGGAAAGAAAGATGAAAAATACGTAGAGTGAATCTATAAATAATTGGACAGAATACTGCAATATAATAAACATTTGTAGGCATTAGAATTTATATAAAATAAAATATATACACGATCATGTAAATAAATATTTTTCGTCATACAAAAAGACCATTTTCTGCATAAAATAGGAATTACAACACGTTACTTTATTATCGCGTCTGGAGAAGAGTTTCGATCTTAATAAGATTATTATAAATGCAATTGCATAATAATGAAGAATACATCAGAGATCATACGTTTTTGTAATTTTTCGCGAAACGCAACGTGCATTAATCAAAGTTAACAGCTAACAGAGGACTTTCCGCTGCGTCGTTCCGCTATATTTCATCAGGACATCTCGCATGCGTATTTCGAGACGGGCGAGAGAAATTTTGCGAGAGAGAAAGTTGCTGAATAAATATAAACATCCGCGCGCGCATCGGCCCGCTATTCAGAGTGACTTGTTCGTTCGCATCGGCGACGAAAAAGCCGTATTCGAACAGCACACGACATCGTTCCCAACCGACGTTCGTCGGCGAAGAAGCCCGGCTTCGCTATCGTTGACGCGTTCGCGGCCGACGCGCTTTTTATACGTTGCGAAACGTCTCGTCGCGCTAGTTTCGCACGCATTTCCTCGGAGGAAATCTCGGATTCTCTCGCTAGATCGTGAATGGATGAGGATGGGAGATGAGGCTGGCGGAAGAGGAGGAGCGTGCCCGAGGGAACGGAACGGCACGGCACTGCGAAATTTCGCCCGCCGGCGGCCGACAGGCAGGCAGACATGGGCGATGGATGAGATGCTAACGAGACGCGAAACGATCGACTACTCCCGCCAGGACAGGAGCCGCCAAGTCGGGCGTGAAATGGTTTTCCTTTACCAGTTCGGGTTACTACGTCGCCTTCGCGCGACGCTCATCGAGATACGCGAAGCGCATTTATTCCCGGCATTAAGGTATGCGAGACCGAAGAGTAGTCAAGAGAGATCCGAAAGTAATCTTCCTCGTGCGATAATGATATTAGCGTTTTAATTTTGGAAATAATTATCACGTTATACAAATATAAGATGTCCCATGACATAGCATTATACGAAAAGGGGTAATTTTATATAAGAAAATGAGTTGATATTATAAAATAAATTTTTTCGTTCATTTTTTGTTACATTCGCTGTCGTAATATATTAAAAGCTATAGGAATTGACTTGACGTCAAAGAGGCTATCAGAACGCACGTGGTTTATTTAAAAAATGTATCGATGCATGAATATGGCAAACAGTTATTCATCACAGTAAAGTATTTCCGTGGTGAACAGGATGCTAACGAGACGCGAAACGATCTATCCTTAGCAAGGCGGAAAGCAGCGAGACAAGTGGAGCACGAAATGATTTTCCTTTACTACTAAGACTCCAGTGGCAATCACACTCGCCTTTGCCTGTAACTCGAGATACACGAGACTCTATCCTCGGTATTAAGGGAAAATTGAAAGTGGTTTTATCCTACCTGGAGTTTTATCTTATCCATGCAACGCGCCGGATACGGAAAAATAGTTTGCGTGTCGATCCAACTGGAAAGTTAATAAAGATCTTGCCTGAGTGTCTGGACTCTTATTGCAGAAAAGCAAGACTACTACTTCTCGCTGTCAATAACGATCGCGTGAATGAGCACGTTCTTTGTTACAACCTTCCACTGGCGCATTGCTAAAGTAACAGGATGAACGATTGTTTTATGTAACGAGAAAAATCGTCGATCTTATCGTAAACCTCTTTTAATTTCAGCCTTCCTTTTACGATTGTTCGATATCGTGACAGTAGAGATCACTTGAAGTTACTTTTTTGTATGATTAACCATGCATCTCTCTCTCTCTCTCTCTCTCCCTCCCTCCCTCCCTCTCTTTCTCTCTCTCACTCGTTCGCTCGCTCGCTCATTCTCTTACAAAGGACACGAATATTACGATAGGAAATAAGTTTTCTCTCAAGAGAAAGATAATGATGGTTCCTACATCCGGAGATGTTTCTTGTAGACTTTGATCAGCAATGCTTTGCACGCGGCTAATCCGCTAATCTCTCACGTTCTCGCAATAAAACGAAGAGGGTGTAAAGCGTGTGCGACTAGGAGAGATGTTACGAGAGATGGTAAGAAGAGCCGACGAAACGAGGGAAGGGAGCGCAAGGACGAAGCGGAGAGAAGGGTGAAAGGACGAAATCTCCTAACGACTGACGTTATATACTTCGCAGAGATCGCTCGTTACCTCGGCTGGGTGATGTCAATTTTTCAGTGCTTTATACAAGTCCCCCTAGCCCCGGCGCCACCCTATATTTATCATCCATCGCGTTCCATCCATCGCACGCCGCTGGCAAATCTCTTTGAGAGCGATCTTATTGATGGGGTGCGAGCTCTACGACGCTGAGAAAAATTGACAATTGGCTGTGCGATAGTGGGAGAAAGACGCGGGTGTTTGGGAATGGAAGGATGTGTGATTTATGTCATAATTTCTGCGGATTCGCACACACATATATACACAAACGCGTACGTATATAATCTTAGATTTGTGACAGATATTCCGAGAGATTAACATCTCTTCAAGAATTCTGTATTTCACACAGCCATTGGCTTCCTTAGTTCGTCAGAAATAAGTAACTACGCGTATATATCAGCTGCAAAGAATTTATATTAGATTCTGAGAAAGTTCTATATTATAACTAATTTGTATTAAATGTAAAATTAATAAAATTAATTGCATTTAGATGATTTTACTGTTACGAAATATCGAAAAAGATAGAAACTAAGGGTTCAACTCATGCATCAGGCACGCTCTACATACTTGGTAGAAATAAAATTAATAAAATATATAACAAAACTTTTATCTTGAAATAGCATGAATTGATTATAATTGATATTGTTTGATTATAAGGTGAAACAGGTGTTTGATTATAAGATGAACAATGCAAATTTCTCTTGAAAATGCAAATAAATAAATCTGTAGCAAATGTTATTCATAGTAAGATTGAGTTTTCATATCAATTTGTACAGAAAAAGAGCGAGAAGATATCACTTGTGAAATCTTAGTTAAATATTAATCACACCTGGCCATAAATGATTGAAATTATTATGTTGGATCGAAGGAAATATCTCACGTCTTGTTACGACATTAAAAGTGGTGAAAATAGCTTCTAGTGTATTGTACCTGCACTAATCAACTTTCCGATAATATCAAATTGCGTTCAAGAATAACTCAACATTTCCATTACTGTATAATTCATCTCATATATGCGATTATTTCGAAAACGGCGATTATACTTTATACAAAAGAATAATTTCTGATTTATCATTTTCGAGATAAAATAGTAAAATTATAAAATATTACATTACAAAATAGTAATAGCTTGACCTCACCTCCTATTTTTAGTGACTATTTTTAGTATTATGAGAAAACATAATCCGACATAATAATTAAACAGTAATGTGCGATTCCTGTCAATTTTTCGAATCGAAACGAAACGAAACCAGTGTCACGTTTATTTTACATTTTGTTCACAAGCTACGCGAATTATTGAAGGTTTTACACCAAACTCTCGCGACGGAAATACGTCGATGGGATTCCTCTCCACTAGTACACAATGCATCAGTCTTCTTATCTATTCGTGGAAATTCCCGTGTGAGAGACGCATTTTCGAAGCTACGGTATTGCCTAACCAACGTCTTTTCCAAATTTTTATGAAATTCATTATTTATACTTCGTGTAAAAAATAATGTTTATCCCGCGCACACATATACTATATTATTTTACCTATTTGTTATTATTACTTAAATAGAAAAATACATATTACGCAGTAAAGTCCACATAAATTATTAAATAAAAAAATTGTAGAGCGTAGATTTTAAGAGAAGATAAAGGAGCTCAAGATACATGTAAAAATTATAAGATGTAACGCATTGGATGGAAAGGACAAACTAGCAATACGTGGAAACCAATTTGTTCGCTATGTTGCAAATTAAGATCTTAATATATACGTGCATCAAGTTTTCAGATGAAGCACAGCCGTGAAATTGTTTTTACTTTTATATCCGCTCCGATTTTTCGCTTAACTGAAGATGTGATATTGCTCGAGCAACGTGGTAATAAACGGAAATCAGATCCGTGGGGACCGATTGAATAGATACTCAATACCAGAGGTAGCTTTGGATCTATGTCGCTCGAATTGGTTTCTCGACTTTTCAATACGCTTTCACCTATATAGGCATTCTTTTTAAGCTCCGCGGATGCTTTACAGAAGAAAAAGCTTTAAAAGTATTACTTATAAAGAGTATTACTCATATATGCGCCATCATTTAAATACTGATAATATTAATACGACAAGATAAAATTGAACGAAAGTTATTGTTTCGAACAATGAAATATGATTATAAGAAACTGCTGCTCTGAAGGTGAAATTTCAAAAATAAGTATTTTTAAATCAGAATATAAGTGGATACTTTGATGAAATGTTTCCGGAAGAAATATAAAGCTTTCCCAATAATTTTATTCCATAAAAAAGTTCAATCGAAAGACAATTTTCGCATACCAAAGACTTTATATGGTTTAATTTATAAGCCGTTTAATATCAACAATTAAATTTCGTAATCCTCGTTTCTTATTTCTAATTTTTGTTGTATCTTGCGTGATCTTTTGTTTAAAATTATATATATATATATATATATATATATATATATATATTTAGTTATCAAATAATTAGAGATATATAATATGTACATATTTCAACATACAATTAGAGTTTTGAAACAAGAAGAATACATATTATATTGTATATATATCTGATATGAGGTCCTGCATTTTAAGTAAAACTATATCAAAACGATTTTTCAACATGAAATAGCCTCATGAACTTAAATAAATCCACGAAAAAAGATACTGGCGAACATTATATCGAATCCGTCGTATAAAACTGACATCATCACTGAGCTCCGCTATCAACTTATAAAGTGTAAAGCTCACACATATAAAAAGGAGACGTATAAGCACGGACGTTGAGTATCACAAAAGCGCCGTGATTTTCTTGCTTCTTAAAATTAAACGCCAGGAAACAGCGGACATATAATTTGACGGCGCTTCTTTTTCCCTCAATCCTCGAGGTATTTACTATACTGTTGCGCTCGCGCTCGCACGCACTCGTCTCACTCACACGCGAAGCATACGTACGCCCGCTCGCGCGGAAAAGATTCGAAGAAACAGGTAAAAAGTCAACACCAACTCTTTAATGAGAACTAGAGAGTACAGCGATTTACAACGCTAAAGGTATCACGCTCCGTAACACGTCCGTCAGGCTTGACAGTCACGAAATAACAACGTTTATCTTCGTCGTCAAGACAACCTCGAACTTCATCTTCGATCCCCCACAACTCTTTTGGAAACAAGTATACTGAGAATGAATAATATTACAAATAATGTTCCCTGTCATTATGCAACCTTAAAATTGTACAAGTTCTATAAAAACTTGAATATAGATGACTTGAATTGTTTTTGCATTAATCATCTTTTTAACGAAATCTCCAAATATCAACGAAGAAATATTCTTATTGAAAATAAGAAAACGAAGAAATTTCGTATAACGAACAAATTTATCGAAAAGTCTTTTATAATATTTCATCAAATCCAAAATTAAAAAATTACGCAAAATGACGCCCATTAAATAAAAAAATTAAAAGCGTTAAATGTAAATTATTTTTAAAATATCATTCAAAAATATTTTACAATTTATCTAATTATTATGCTCATTTATGATTAAACTTTTTGAAAATTTAGCACTTAATTTGTAAGGTTTGTCATTTGATTTGTGAGCAAAGGAGAATGCAGGCTGGAGAACATAGATTAACTTGGCTGTGTTACCATCACACATCGTGAAACAAATATGCACGGCCGAGAGATCACGAATGGGATTGTGGTCTTGCTTCATCATTAAATCCTATCGAACACCAGAGATTGTTCCGCAGCTGTTTGCGCGGCAACTAAACAAGCAGCCGAACGACCAGTCCTAGCCAACTAATTATCGCGTTCCTAGCAAGCCAGAAAACAGAACAATGGCATGTGTATTGCGGTGCGAGCCCGCTCCCAGAATCACCATGAGAGTGGACGCGAAGTGTGCGAGCGATTAATTAAGTTGCCGGATGAAGCGAGTCAACGAAGCCAGTATAAACCATTTATTTTCAAGAAGGTGCAGTAAACCGGGCTCAAAAGATCAAGAAGCATTATCCTACATCTTGATAAATCTTGTTATCGACTTCGGCAGACTTACAACGTCACGAAATATTAAGTGTAACGATTGTATCGAACTTCAGCCGTATATCGGATTTTAGTATAATCTAATCGAGAAGAAACAAGATTATTTTGAGCGCATGAACACTTTTACTGTAATACCTGAGAAAGTGCAATAATAAAATAAATATGCACGACGTAATTATGACATGTACTATAACACAATATGTTATAATGTTGAAACAAATTGTAAAGGCAAAATTAGAAAAAAGACGAAGGATTGATTAAACCACAATTAAAGTTGATTGTCAATTGCAAAATTGGCGGATAAACGACTAAATCGTTGATTTTACATGTCCAATGGCGGCAAATCAACGGTTAAGAGAACGTAAAAATAACATGATTCGACACAGAGATCTAACCGTGCGCTGGAAGGAAAAGCGCTTGCTCAACAAGCGTTTCCGCGACAGAGGCGCTTTTCATTGCAGATCGTTAATCGCGTCGCGCTCGTGGCAACTAGCGCGTAGCACGGGCCAAAGTGCACTTTCTTTAACACCGGAAACAGTGGCCGTCGCATATCGCTGACCGACGCTAAATGCACACGGACGATAACGTCGTAAAGCCAGGAGAGCTTTCGGTTCGACTGACAGCCCTTCGAGTGCACCACCGCTCGGAAGCTCGGGGTTATTGACTTGCCACTCCACTTCAATACGGACTACCGACACATCTACGTCACGCACACCCTTGAATATGTTCGATGAGATGGAGAGAGAGCGAGAGAGAAAGAGAGAGAGCGAGAGAGAGAGAGAGAGAGAGAGAGAGAGAGAGAGAGAGAGGAGCGCATAAAGTGAAAGAGAGAGAGAAAGCGAAATAAAAAGAACAAAAGAAAGAAGAAAAGCGAAAAGGCAGCTTTAAGATAGCTTTCTTTGATTCTCGTTTATGTGTATATTATACTTTACAGTCGTCCGATTAGTCAGTACGATTATATTCGATATTTAATCGATATTTTAAACGATTCTCATAATGATGAAAAATTAATAGCCAAAGAAATACAGCGATAGAATATAAGGACATAAATATGTAATGATTTTAAAGACATTAAATTTTTCGCATTAAAAAAAGATATATAATATAATTGTGTCCGGTATTCCTGTCCGTGGACATTAATAATTAATTTCTATTTTAATTCTGTCGAAGCTAATGCGCGAAAGAAGCCGATACTGCGTATAAAATATTGAAATCCAACATTACGCGCTGGACCATTATACATAAAACGCACGGAGAGATTAGCATAGTATTTAATTTGGCATTAATTACATTTGAAATTCAAACTTTGGAACATTGTCGTCGAAAATGCGAAATGTCACGAGAGAACTAGAGCGCCAAATCAGTGGCCAACTTAATTACACAATTAACACGGCTGCTCTTTTGCACTACATAAATCACAAGACACACAGTGCTGGTCTTCTACATTATCTACCTATATACATGTATCGCGACGCGATTGTAAACCAGTCTTTCGAGATAAATGGGCAATTACCTGGTGCATAATGCGTATGCAATTTACACCGATCAATCTGTTACTCGCAAGAACACTAGTGCGAGATAAATGGACAACAGTGCATTTACATACACATAGCTTCAACGCTTCGTAAATCTTATTGCCAAAGTCAGTGAAAAGATTCATTCGTCACACATCATGCTGCTATAAGATGCAGTAATCAATAAGACAATAATTAATTATTAGTAAAATATGTTATTTCATTATTATTTACGTTCATTTTCTTAATGCATAATAATGCTGCAGCAGAGTTTTATTAATTATAAAATTCAACGAATTGTAGATACGCGAGCTGTATCGATTTTAATAAAATTTTCGTAATTGGAACACCATTTTCGAAATAATGTACCATTGGGGGCGGAGTAAAACCTCGCGTTTGGCTGGAAATACATCAGAAAGCAACGTGAAAGCTACATCACGATGCGACGACAGCCCGGGAATACCCCATTGCCTGTTCCATTAATTACGAGGCAACCTTCAGCTACTCAATGGGTAGTTAGTGGCCAATACTCGGCTCGCGTCAATAATCACTGGGCAGTGTAGTAGTATGGTGCTGGGCTTTGATGCGCTAATTTACTCCACCTGCGCTTATGCCCCGGTCCCACTGTCCCCGTGTTCCGTCGGTCTGGAACAATGATTGTCTAAGTGTGCGTACGAGTCGCATATCGTGCACTAGCTCCGCCGACTCCCACGTACGAGAGAGCATATTAACGTTGAACTTGAGTGTAAAGGCGTTGAGCCTGTATGGAGAGTTACGAGAGCACATAACTCGACATAGCGAATTATTCGCAAATGGCATTTGCATCAAATTTTGCGAATCCTACTCGCACGCCGCTAAATTCACTTTATTAAATCACGAACTCGAAGCGTTATATAAGTGAAGCAATTCTTAGCTGTTATTAAAATATTTACGGTATTTGTAATACCCGCGTGAAGTTAGCTCCCCAATATTAAAAAAAATTAATTTTCTGTAGCTCATTCGATTACTCATCGTTTGAACATGTATGCACATTTCGAATTTTCGTTTGCACACTTCTAATAAAAAAATTATTAAAAAAACAATTTGGGGGGGGCCAACTTCACATTAACCCCCCAACTACGAGCAAATTATATTGAAGTGGCCTTAAGGATGTTCAGGCATTACGACTACAGCGGTGTCTACAATGAGATTTTAAGTCGTAAGACTTAACATATCGACCCCAATCACAGTTGAGCATTCTAAAAGTAAGACTGCAATTTTGATTGTGATTGGTCGATATGTTAAATCTTACGACTTAAAATCTCATTGTAGACACCGCTTTAAATGATGAAAACTCGCTGAAACCAATTGGATTCTGTAGATTTCATCATTTAAAAAATTCTGTCAAAGTTTGAAGTTGTTTAGGGGAAGCTTGTTACTGAAAACTTAAATAATAAAATTACACGTAGTCTTATGGAAAATGAGGAAAAAATTATTATATCTCAGTGAAAAAGATGAAAAAAATATGAAATTTTGCAAGCAGAACGATTAAGATTACAAACTTATTACTGTGAGAAAATTATATAATATAAAATCACACGTAGTCTTATGGAAAATGGGGAAAAAATTATTATATCTCAGTAAAAAATGATGAAAAAATATGAAATTTTGCAAGCAGAACGATTAAGACTACATAATTGTCTATACCAATTTTTAGCTTAATTAGGAGACTCGTTTTTTTTTATTTAATAATGTTTATGTTTAATGTTAATGTTTATGTTTGTTTATGTATATTGTCTCGACTCGCTTACATACGCTCAAATACAGATAAGAAAACTATGAGTGACACGTACACTATCGAATGCCATGCAATGTTGCCAAAAATGCAAAAAATGATTTAACTCTTGAAACTGATTGTACGTAAGCAACTTAACTTTTAGCAGGGAAAAAGTACCTGTACCGCCTGAACATCCTTAATTAAACGAAAAATCGATCTGTTTAAGAATGTGCAAACAAAAATCTATCGATTAATGCCATTTTGAACGCAGTATCCGTGCTTGTCGACCGTTCTCGAAACTGTAATTGTTAATAATTTTTTAACTAAAAGTGTGCAAACGAAAAATCGATCTGTTTAGGAATGTGAAAACGAAAATCTATCGATTAAAGCTACTTTAATCTAATTTGCTCGTAGTTGGGGGGCTAATGTAAAGTTGCCCCTCCCCATTGTTTTTTAATAACTTTTTTATTAGAAGTGCAAACGAAAATTCGAAATGTGCATACATTTGCAAACGATGAGCTATCGAATGAGCTACAGAAAGTTAATTTTTTTAAATGTTGGGGGGCTAACTTCACGCAGGTATTTGTAATGTATTACATAGTTAATTTCGCCTAATAACGATACTGTTATAACATAATTAAAAATATTTTAAACGTTTAATAAAAAAACAATTACAAAATATGTAAGTGTTATAATATAACATGAAAATAATATAGAATAAAAAAATATAATTACAGTATATTACATATTAACGAACAAATATTACATTAAACATTTATGAGAACAGATAAATTATTAATATAATAATATAAAAAATATGTTATAAAATTTATTCATCTCACATATCATGCATAATATGGAAGTGAATGTTAATAAAAGCATTTTTGTATTCACAAATTCAAATATTTTCTTATGACAAGCGATATTTTGCTCGTATCATCCAAAATCCGTTGAGATAGCAACAATTAGAACGTAACAATCAGGACAACATATTTACTGCGATTCCACTTCATCATACGTGAAGTGGGAGCACAACAGAATCATAAAACAGCTTTTGACTGACGCATTTTCCAAACGTATTGCCGTCGATTACTTCTAATCAATCATAAATAACATGTAATAAATCACAAACAGCGATGATGGACTTAATGAGAGTACTTTAACAGCACGCAGCGTCAGTAAACTCAATTATTTTCGCGCGCGCTACAGCGCATTACTGATTTTATTTAACGGCTTTGAGTACCTTCACGTCCGACAATTACATTTAAATTACCGAAAATTAATTAATCGTTGTCAGCCTGCTGACAAAGTCACGAATAAATCGTGTCAACGCGCACGTTCGCGATCGAACGTTGAGTGACAAAAAGACCAGGTGACAGTTCTCGTTTATGCGTACGACGACAAAATGACAGCGTGCAATCGTTGCGTCGTTTTTTTTTTTTTACAATCAGGAGTAGACAATCCCCACGTTCGAAGCTTACACGCGTGACGCGGAGCTGCACGCGACCGACGTGATTTACACGCGCATGCCTTGTTATTATGCTGTCTCTTATACACATCTAGATGTGTATAAGAGACAGGGAGTAGACAATCCCCACGTTCGAAGCTTACACGCGTGACGCGGAGCTGCACGCGACCGACGTGATTTACACGCGCATGCCTTGTTATTATGACCTCTGTACCTGTTATGAGCGCCTTGTGTAAACGTCCTCCGCCCTATTCACGACACGCGGGTTTGCACTCAGGCAGCGCGGCGTTTCCGCTCTTTTGAACGATGACAACGATAGAAACAATGAGCAACAACGTCCCTTTGGTAAACTCTTCCTTTCGTCATGGCGCACGACAGCAAAGTGCACGCAAAAAAAAAGAAGAGACAAAAGAGTCGACCGTGCATTTTCGACTTTCGAATGCAACCGCGCACGCGAGAAAATAATGAACATGATAATTGCCCTTGCGAAAACGACGAATAATAAATTGTCACAGTAACATAGAAATAAAAACTGAAATATTCAGATTGTTCTAGGTGCCCTATTTTTTAATTACTTTTGCATTTATGCATCTTTTAAAAATATGAAATGATTTTTTTCTTAACTAATACGTTGAAACAGTAATGCTTCTTTTAAATAAAACAAATTAGCAATTTTTATATAATAAATGTGATGTTAATAGTGTTGTTAATAAAATAAT
The DNA here is from genome assembly GCA_003063805.1 of Aphaenogaster ashmeadi. Lineage (NCBI taxonomy): Eukaryota > Metazoa > Arthropoda > Insecta > Hymenoptera > Formicidae > Aphaenogaster > Aphaenogaster ashmeadi. The sequence continues at coordinate 540,628 of NJRQ01000079.1, forward strand.
AAAGCTGCATGCACGAATTTATAAAGTATAATTAGTCTTCTTAAGATAATAATAATATATATTTTTGTATGTATACACGTGCGTAAAATGGCAAGAATTTCCGAATAAACTTTCGCGTTTCATCGATGCTTAAGAACATAATTTTTTGAAGGAAGAATCGTAAAACATTGTGACAAGGATCTCAATTTCCTTGAATCGCATCGAGGTCGAAACATGCTCGAGGCAGCAACGGTATCGATATGTACATGAATCAAAAAGCGCCGCGACGTCGAGCGCAATCGAAAGACGATACGAGAGAGCGGAATGCCACGAATTTCGTTGACGTAGCTCTATATGTATACCGATGGAGTTCCGCCATTGGCCGGCAGCAGTAGAGAGACACGCGTATAGTCAGCCAAAAGGGGAGTAGTTCGATATTGGTCAGACAGTGGAATGCCCTCTGTTCGCGCCAGACAACAAGATTTCTCTGTACCTTATACCGATCTTGTCAGCTTTATAGAGTGGTAGCTCGCAGGAAAAGCGAAAGATAAAAAGCAAAAGAGAGAAAAGAGAGAGACAAGTTGAAAGAAAGGGACGGAAAAGCAGCGAGAGACTACGAGGGTAGGGAGAAACGATGGAGAGTTAAATGAAAAATCGAAGGGATCGAGTGATAACGATTGCAAGTGCCGGTAAGCTGCTAAATGTGGACGTCAGATCTTTCCACAACACGCGCAAACAGGAAAGGATGGCAGTAAATTGAATTCCCTTGAAAAGAGGAAAAGGGAAAAATACGAAGGAGAAAAAAGGAAGTGAGAGAGATACAGAAAAATCTATATTTATTATCCTGATGTGTGGGCAAATTCAACTTTGATGCCAAAATAGATATAAATACTTTAGATGTAAATACAAAAATTCTTTTCAAAAAATATATGTACGCACGCGCGCGCGTGTGTGTGCGCGTGTGTGCAAATGCTTAGAAAGTAGAGAAGGAAATATAGGAATTGCGTACAAAGGAGGCTAACGAGAGATCGAAGGGAATAAAATACAAAAAATAACTAGCATTGAGATAGAACATGGTACAGCAAGTGCACGAAAGAAACGTTCGTTATATTCGTAATCCGAATCTCGATTTAATATGAAAACGTAGTGGGAGGGAAAAGGCGCTTTGAAGAGGCACAGGGGAGATTGCGCAAGTGTATGTGTGTGGTATGAAGTTGAATCTTGAGGAAGCCGCAGTCTGTGCCCAATGCGCCGGGTTAAGGACGAGCGCCTTAACATCCCTGTCTATTTGTCGAATAAAATACGGGGAACCTGGCAACTGCATAAAACGTGCATTATTCTCAACTTTTTCTCGCTCGCGGATTCGGCGTCGAGCGTTCGGGTAGCGCTAGGCAAATCTATCCCTATCAGCCGCAGACGGACGTTACCCTTGTGTGCCCCCTCCTGCGCACTTTACCTGAGGGATAAAACAGCTGAATTTTCAATGATCGGTGAAAAGTAGAGATGATGATTTCACGGGACATGCGTTATGATGTTATCGCTAAAGAAAAACTTCTTCGCGTTTTATCCCCCTTCAGATGCACTTCTCCAAATTGATGCAGGTTTTATAAATAGAAGATGTGCGCAATAATATTGAGATCACTTGCGGGATACGATTAAAAATGTGTTTAGAAATTCGTATTGATAACCTTCCTAACATGCACAATAACGAAAACTAAAATCAGCTTAGCGTTTCTATTCATCTGCTTCTAATTAACTCTTCTAATTAATCTTTTATGACTTATTTCCGTTAACATTATATCCACTAATTATTATTGTTTATCTGCATTTCACATTCGTTAATTTACTGTAATCCCTTTTATCGTCACGTGTTTTGATTAACGCTCTTCGCCTGATGTTCTCTGCATTTTAAATTGGCAATAATAAATGCAAAATTATAATGACTCTGTCAACATGCATTTGACAATATTAATCACATAGAAATATGCCATTTTAAACTTGTACAAACAAAGTATGCCATATATTCATAATTGAATATTGCGAGCACGAAAATATCGGGAAATAATTGAATTTTCTATGTTACAAATTGAGTTTGTGCATTTTCTCATTTTCATAGCTTTATGTTGCAGCTATGAGCGACATGCGGTATGCGTTACATAGCTAAAGCTAAGTTCAATAACCGGAGAAACATGATAATCATCAACGTATACCACGTATATTATGGAATTATTGTCAAAAGGTGTCACATCGGCCCGATGTTGCGACCACCATTAAATTTATCGTAAATTGACCCAAATTTTCTGATAATCGATAGAGCTCCTAAAAGCCGAAACAATATCCGACACGATAATCCTGATATCATTAGAATGAAATAAGCATAAAATTAATACACCGGTAATTATTATACATAAATTAATATATCATTAATTGTTATACATTTGTTATTTAGCTTTATTATGTTTTTATTTACCCTTTTATTTATATTATTTAGTACTTTTTTCCAAATTGTAAATTATAATTATGTTATTAATCTTCCACAAATGCAAATTGATATATAAGACAAACAATTTTGGAATTAAATAATTAAAGCATTTTCTGTTACGTCAAATCTAACGTGTTTATTGTGATACTCGGATGTTCAGCATCATAAATGTATATAAAATTGCGGCAGTATATCTTTCATCTCGCGATTTGCAGATTGTTATTTATTATTTAACTTATTTATCATTTGTTAAATTTGTTATCTAATTTATTTATTATATTTTTATTTAGCCTTTTATTTGTTATCTAGTACTTTTCTCTAAATTGTAAATTATAATTATGTTATTAATCTCACGAATACAAATTGATAATTACAATATATAAGACAAACAATTTTGGAATTCAATAATTAAAGCATGGTTTGTTACGTCAAATCTAACTTATTTATTTCGATACTCAGATGTTAATGTAACTGTATATACAGCTGCGGCGGTATATCTCTCATCTTACGATTCGCAGAACGGTATGTATGGCAAGGTATAATGTACAAAACAAAGTATGAAAGAAATACAAGCCATTGCATTTCAATGAAAGCTTACTTTGCCCGCATTGGCGTGCTGGACGCGCGCTTCCGCGTTGGAACACCCGGGGTTGATTTGTTTTTCTCGACTTCGCCAGGGTAGACGTTAAGTGTACTCAACGTCTTATCGTGCGCCGCGCGGATTTCGGTGCCATATTTCATGCGGCAGGCAACTTTTAGCGCTCTTCTTTCGTATTTACTCGACCGGTTTGCGAAAGGCACAATAGAGAAGATATAAATCCGGAGATTTATGAAGTCGGTGCAGTTCATTGAGATACGCGAAATAAGTTGGAGTGCTGAGAAGCGAACGAAAGTAATTGGTCACGTTTTGAGAATTTATTTCGATGCAGTTCAAATCCATTTTCCAATATTACGTGATAGTTTATTATAAGTCAGTTGTATACGAATTAGATACTTCTCGAGATACTAACAAGCGAGGTAACGTTTATAGCCGTTAGTTAATATTATATAGTAGATGTCATTTATCAAAAGACGTTTGCTTCTCTCTCATTTTCATCATTCTCATACACGGAAAGAACGGCTAAAGTTGAGACAACTAAAATAACAATGTTGCCGTATGAATTGTTGGGACATCTACATTGTTTTGTGTAGTGCATCTATATATGTTTGTCTCAACATTCACTATGTTTGCTGTACCAAATGCATATAGTTGCCTTCACATCAATATGTGAATGTGACAACCACAGACGTGGCTGTACCAAATATTATTATTATTGTGGTTGTGGCAATCGTAATTATGCATCTGATAACCTTAACGTTTTTTCCGTGTAAAAGTTTATATTTATGAATCGCAAGAAATAAGTGCCAAAAAATCATTTTCGTCTATTTGAATAGTTTAAAAAATGCTTCATAACGATCATATTAAAGTTACGAAAATCTTTCTATGGTAGGTAATATCTTGGCCAACGTTAACGTTCAAAAGTGCCGTGCCAAGCAAAGCTGCTAGTATACGGGTGGTAAAGGCCGTTGTCGGTGCAAAGCGCTCGCGCGGGAACCGAAAAATAAACATCGCCGTGAACTAGGAGTAATCAGACGGTGCACAGAGAAGAACGCACAAAAATGCATGCGAGGAGTATACGACCACACGTGCGCGTCGCGCCCCAAGCGAACCGTGCCACGAGAGATAAAAGCTCGCCGTGTTCTTCGTTCTGTTTGGCGGTTGGATATTAAAAACAGGAGTGGAGAGCGAAGCAAGCTTTATTCGGTCGGGGGCCATGAGCTTTCGAAGAGCGTGACGCGCGCGTCAACCGGTGGCGCGATTGTTTCGCGTAAACGTGTACGTCTCGCCGCGGAGACAAGTGCAGCCGCCAGAACGAATGACGCGTCCGTCTGGCGAAGGAAAAAGAAAAAAAAAGGAATGTAAAATGCTTTAGGGCGAACTTTTAGGGCGAATGCATATTCATGTCGTAGCGATGCGACCGCCGGGTCCAAGTGGCGCGAATTAATATGCATAAATTCTGCCATTACCAACGGCTCAGGCAGCTTGAAACGTCTCTTCCCCCGATTTCCGGAGGTCCGACCTACTTGCCGGAAATTCTTGAAGGCGGCAACACTTTTACCTAGTCGATACCCACATTGCTTAAACCTAGGCGTAACAAGGGTAAGAAATGCCAAGAAGTTTCTTATCGCAGCAAGTCGCGCGATATATCCACGCTGTATAATAATTTTTAACATCAGTTGAGCTTTAAACAGTGTTAAATTAAAAGATAAATGAAGCAAATATTATTTTTTTAGAAAAATTGGATATTTCAAAGAAAATATCTACAAGTTGACGTATTTTATCGAGTCAATTTTGTAAAACTCCTTTTCTTTTCGTCCTTTTATGAAAATGTCAAAAAAATTCTAGCATTTTTAGAATTGAAGTAATAAATGTCTTTGATTATTTGAATGCGACGGTGGTTTTTAGGAAAGGATTATGTGGAATGTAAAAATGAAAAATGTTGGGAACAGTAAAAGTTTGCCTTCTCGATTATACGCCGCGGAAAAATTTTTCTCTCGTATGTTATCGCTCCTAAATGTATCCGGCACATTCCTAAAAAACTTCATCAGTTGGAATTTTGCGAGAATTTAATCATTCACGCGAAATTGAAAGGCTTTATGCAAGATAGGATCACGTTTTCGAAAAAATTCACATACATCTCACTTTTCCAGGGTGCACGTAAAAATGTGTTATATCCAAAAAATTCGCCATTTTTTTGTAATAGCCGAGATAAATTCTTCATATTACATTATATAAAAAATGAAATATCATCTCGATTTACAAACGACAATTGTTGAACGTCAAAAATATCCGAGTAATATCGAATACACAAATTATAAATCAATATATTAATGTTGTAGAAAATCAGTCACTCGGATAAATAAATATATATTTCAAACCGGTTTACATGTAAATCTTTGATGACATTAAAGATCTATCAAATATTCAACATATGCATCACCTGAGATGTTTTTTTCAATACATAACACGATTTATAATTCAAACGGGATACTCACAAATGTATTTACGGCTTACGCAGTACTGGAATGATCAATGATCATAAAAATTATATTTTATGCATAATGCTGCTTATTGAAATATAGATAAGCGGATGTAGTATGGAAGAGTAAACGACAATAAATTTTTCAAGTCACTTCACGGACCCGGCCATGCGGATATTTAATTTTTCACGTCAATAGGAAATCCAACTTCAAAAGATTAAACATCGGAAAGAAAATCGCGCAGGTACTCACCGAGCACGACCAGCTTCACCGGTTTGCCGAAGAGGATCTTCCCCCGGTCGTCCTCCAGCGTGCAGCTCCACACACCGTCGTCCTCTAATCTGACGTTGTCTATGTGCAACGCCGCGGTTGTCGAGTCGCCGATGTACCGGTGCCCGGTTCCGCTCATTTCCGTTCTCGTGTCTATCGTGATCATATCCACCGGACTACCCTCGTGCAGCCACGTCGCCGGTCGTATTCTGTAACTTCTGACAAGGGGTGCAGCGTCCGCATTATTAGTTCACCTAACAAACTTCGTTACGCCCGATCTTCTGGGCGACGAAGAGACTTCAGCCGTACCCGCGTTACTATCACAGAGCGACTTTGTTTCCGTAAAGGGAATAATTTCACCGTTGATGTATTCAACGTGGAAGTTACCGTTACTATAAAGTGAAACCGGATATTAATATGCATTAATGTGATGAGGGACTATTACTATACGGACACATACGATGAAAAGGTACGAAGGTTTACTTTGAACACTACAAAAGAAGAAAATGGAGATTATCGATTACGTATCATGTTGCGCGATTTATTTGAAATTTAAACACGATATTTCTCGCTCGGATAGATTTCATTTGAAATATTTCAAATATACTTCGTGCTTTGAACAATTTTCACTAAAATGTTATTTCAACAATTCGCGAAAATCGATTGAAACAGGCACGCGTGTTACCTTGCTCCCGGCAGCAATAATCTCGAGTAATTTCCTTCCAGTTCGCAGGGTAAGATGACTTTACTGTGAGGCTTCACTACGAGCTCCAGCGGCGGATTGGACGACGTGTCGGCCATGTCTGAGGATAGAGCAATGTTGGCCGTAGTGGAAGAACTGGTGGACCATGACTCCTCTTCGGGGGCCAAAAGGGCCGCGGGTTGCACCACTTCATCAGGTAGAGGTATCAACGTCGAGCTGGACGTCGTTGTGCTCGTTGTGCTGGTGGTAGTTCGCCTGGCACGCCGGCTACCCTCTTGCCTGCCTCGCAGCGCAAAAACACCAGCCTCGTTCACGGAGCCTGTAACAACGACGCGGTATAATGGCGTCAGCCTCTCTGACGTGGCCGCCGTTAAAGAAAGTTACCGTGATTTCATTTTTCGTCAGTTTTCCTCGCGCTTTTTATAGCGCGTCGCCTTATCGCGCTCTTGTTACTATCGGCGTTCTCAACACGTCCCGGTTTTTAAGTATTTCTGGATAAACCGTCGCGTGACCTCCCAGCAAGAAACCGCGTTTCACAACCACGTTCTACTAATATCGGTATTTACCACGTACTGCTGTAACTGTTTTACGCCCGGTCACGATTGATTAACTGGACGGACAGGGAGATTAATTAGGATATAATGTACTTGTACGCCGAGTTATGTAATTAAATAGTTATTGTAATTACATAAAGCCGTCGATCATAGAGTTTATGCTGTTTCTGCAATACGAAATTTAATCCCGACGAGAAGCGTACATTTAAGCGTATTTGAATAAACGGAATGTATTATCTTTTGCTTTGCGTGAATACTCAGGAAAAGGCCGAAGAGAGGGACACGCCGCATCCCCGCCCGAATTCAAAAGACGGATAAATTTTCTAGCCGCTCGTTACGGCGCAACAACATAGACGGGATTAGTCGTTCGCCTTTACCACGCTTCCACGCCTCACCGGGAAGTAAATATTCTGAAGACTGGAGCTTGATCGAGTTAGCGCGGCCCTGGAATTCGATAAAGCCGCGACAAGAACGTCGTTGCGAAGGGCACTTTCCATCCGGCGGGCGGGCGCGCCGTTCCGCACGCTCGGTCGCCCTCACCTAAAACTGACTGCCTATCGAGCTTGGTCGACCGAGACTTCACGGGGAAAACTAATTATGGTTCCGATGAGCCGCAAATAGCTGCAACTACCTAACCTAACGCAACTAAGAGCTCTCTTCTCGGGACCCGCCTTCTCATCCTGCAGCCGCGAGTCCCGCAATCCCTCTGTAGCAAGCCAGTAGTTGAGGGTGACCGACAGCCCAACTTGTTTGCATGCCACGAGGCAATTCTACGGTGGCTCTTTCATTAACGTTCTCTCTTGCTTAACGGCTAAAGCACACACTCCATTCTTTTGAACCTTTGTTAGAACAGCAACGTTAGCTTCTATACTTCTTGTAAAGGTTTTTGTTTTTTCGTGTAGGTTAACAAGTATCTTTACAACATCACAAAGAAAATTTAATCTTTTTAAAGGAGATATAATATATAAGTATTGTTTCCAAAAGCAATTTTCAAAAATAAAGTGCGCAATAGCAACGAAAAATAAAAATGTACATATATTAATATATGCAATATGTTAAATGAATACGAGCGCACGGAATTGATTACCGTTTTCATTTATTTCTACTTATTATCTTTGGAAAAGATATTCTATGTAATTAAATAATTCCATTAATTAATTCTTGCTTAATATTTCAGCAATTCTGTTTCATTAATATGCAACGTAAGTATATTAAGAGAAAAGTATTAATATGAAGAAATAAATACTCTATGCAAGTAACAGGACCGTGATTCTACTTTTACTAGCCGTGTAAAGCCCTCGCGAAGCTGCAGATTCCGCAGGAGGCGAGCTGACAACCAAAGTTCTTCGTATTTCTCGAGAATTATTAAATTGAAGTTCTTCAAAACTACGAAGAGACGAAACTTAACAACAAAAGAATGCGAATGCAGTTATAGCATATTTTATTTTTGTTCGCGATTAAACAGTCGATTTTTTATTATGGTAAATGTAATTTAACATTCATGACGAAATATATTTCATTGCTAAACATGAAAACTGAAATATAAGAAGAATCGGATGATAATTGAATCTTAATAATCGCAATCTAGCCATGACAAAATATTTCGAAAGCTTATTTTCACACGTAGTTTAGAGAGTGTAACAAAAAGATGCGGACACAGACTTTTTGTGGTTGTAGGAGGTGTTAATATAGGTTTCAGAGAATTTAAAATCCGATTTAACGTATCACGAATGTTTCTCATGCAAAAATTTAACAATCGAGAGGTGGGAGCGACACTTCGACAATTGAAATCAAATGTTTATCGCTTCCGAGGACCAGCACGAAAACTATTCGATTTTAGCTTCAGCCGTGCTGGACGCAAAAGAAAATACATCGACCTTCAGTCACGTAGCGATATCATGGTGCCGACCAATAGCGAGTGGCCTCTGTTCATCAACGTTCCCAATAGTATACCCGACTAGTTATACACCGCTATCGAGTGGATGTTGTTCGACGTTGATGCATGCATTATTCAGGCGGTGTATCCATTCATTATTCATGTCATGATCAATAGATGTCAACAGACCGCGATCTGTATCTGAGCACGTCGCTATGGCAGAAAGTGAAAGTGGAGGCCAAGCGAAATATACGTTGACAGGCCGGGCCCTCTCAAAGGAACATTGTGAGTAGAGCGATGCAACGAATTTACGGCGCTGTGCATCCAATTGGGGACACGATACAGGCGATGAACCTTTGATTATAATAGAATTGACACGCCCTTAAGAAACTTGTTATCATAGCGCAATTATTCGACGGAAAATTGCCGCTTTATAAGCAATATAAGCCTAATTTATAAGCAAAACAAGCCATTAGGTCTTGCCGACCGGAGGTTTCTTTTTTATACGTATCGTAGTCAACGTTTCCTCATCTTCATTTATAGAATTAACGGCGCTTCGTAATCGCCAACAAGAAGGTCGAGCTGAATTCGCTCGATTTGCGCTTTTCTGCGCGCAATGTTGATACATTCGCGATTCACAACAATGCGAGACGGTAAAGCGGCTAAGAGGATTTGTCACCTCGTGTCACCGGATAAACACCTTTTCAGTTATGCGCGAGGCTCTCGTCTCGCCACGAAGGTGGTAAATTTCCCTCCGCATCCGCGCCATCGGCGTACTGCCGACTATTCTCTCATCGTGCATCGCGCGTCAAAGGTGAAATATGCGAGTCCGCCATGGGAATACCGATAATTTGGAAAGATGAGGGCAAATTCTTCAACACGCATCGCCTCGAATCCCCAAAGCACTAGATTTGTCGAACGTTCCGAACGGAGGCAAGCTTTGCAACTTGCAACTGCAGCGAAATACTACGCGCCGCATGAACCAAGTTTCGTGAAGTAGCGCCCGCCTCTCTTTGGTTGTTATCTACTTTATGTTATCACACCGCTAATTTTATTCTCTCTTTCTCTCTCTCTTTCTCTTTCTCGGCTCGGTCGCGACTGGAATTCTAAATGATTTTTCTCGCGAAGAGTACTTCAGGCGTGAATACTCTCTTGAACGAGCGTCGTTACGATCCTATCAAGAATGCATAGAAGATTTTACCTTACGCATTTTCTTATTATGTTCGTACGATGAAACGAGTGTAAAATGTATACTCATACATACAGGGTGTCCCATCTAACGTGGCCACCCCTGATAACTTCGCAGAAAGCGATCGTAGAGAAAAATGTTTCATACAAAAGTTATTTGACTTCGAGGGTAACATAAAATGGGTCAACGAAATTTTTCTAGGTGGAGGCGTTTCGGAGATTTGAAGGTGACCTTTGGTTTTTTAAATGGAATTATATGATTTTTTAAATATAATATGATGCCTCTAGTTATTCTGCACATAAGAGTATTAAGGTAAAGTTATCAAAAAATCAATAGTTTGCGAGATATTTTACATTTTATTCTGATATATTTTGACATGAAATATAAAATATCATGTAAACTATTCATTTATTGATAACTGTACCTTAATATTTTTATGCGTAGAATAGTAGGATAAATCAATTGGTGTAAAGAAAACACCATGGTTGCTTTTTAAAAAAATTATCCAATTATGCAGTTACATATTTGAAAAGCAACTATGTGTTTTCTTTACACATAAAGGCATCATATTATATTTAAAAAATCATATAATTCCATGTAAAAAATCAAAGGTCACCTTCAAATCTCCGAAACGCTTCCACCTAGAAAAATTTCGTTTGACCCATTTTATGTCCCCCTCAAAATTAAATAACTTTTGTATGAAACATTTTTCTCTACGACCGCTTCCTGCGAAGTTATCAGGGGTAGTCACGTTAGATGGGACACCCTGTATATACCTATACATATATACAGGATAATCGGAAGATCAATACTTCACCATTGCACATTTTATATTATAAAATTACTTTATTACATTAAGTGCTCAAATATATCACTGTGACATTCTAAACATTTTCTAACATGTTTTTTATGTTTTTCATATTATAACATTGTCAAGTTGGTCACTAGTTACATTAGAACAAGCTGTTGTAATTCGTTCTTTCAAGTTATTTTCTGAACTAAATTCCTGCGAATACACGTTATCCTTCAAAAATCCCCGTAAGAAAAAATCCTTCCGATTGACTCACCCTAATACTTTTATACGCAGAATAATGAAAGAATCAATTTATGCTGAAAAATGTATTTGATTTCATTTTTTTTTAAGTACAGGTGCATCTTGCAAGTACATTGATGCGTTGTTTGAAAAGATATAACCACAAGATGATTAAACAGTGGAAGATTTTGCTCTTTCTAAAAAAAAAACTAATACTTTTTTTATTTTGACTTAGAAAAGAGCTATAACCCAACTCAGTTACTAAAATCACCCTATATATATTCTTTTTAAAAATACAATATATGTGTATGTAACACGATAGTCACAATTCAATATTCAATTTATAATATTCGATTCTTCGCCAATTTTTGTTGTGAAAGGTATAACTGAGAAATGATTGATCACAAATTAATCCAACGGATACTCGCACAATGTTTGTAATTAGGTCAACAGGGAATCCTATCACGTGTTTCGCTACGATATTGGAATGGAAGCGGAACGAAAATTAATCCGAACATGATCAAAGCGCGTAATCGGAGCGCGCGGCAGCGATGAATAAAATACGAGGATGTACCTACGAGCGGGAAAGAATGAGGCATGAGATTCATGATATTTTATTATGCGTCTTTCGCCATGTCGCGGTAACGCATATGTCACACTCTATGTTTGTCCGATTATAGTCACCTGTCTTGCGCTGCCCGGGGATACCCGGTCCCAGAACGTATCAACGAAACCCGTCTCGTCCGCCACATTCAGATCCGAGGAACGAGCGCCGTCCGTCGTTCGCTGATGAAAAGTTTCGAGGGTCCTCGGAGGCTTTCGCATGTCGCCGCGGACACGGAGGGCAGTCGTACCACATAGAAGAGAGCGTGGCGAATGGTAGGATTGGAATGGGGTTTTACGTACGTCTACGCTCCGTTGGTAGACGCCGGTGACCTTGCTGTGTATACAAAGCGGCAAAGATCAGAGCCGTCCCCGGAGCACGTAGAACGCGTGGGCGGTAGAGAAATAGAGCAAGCAAACGCGGAGCAAACGGGAGGATTCGGTATCGTCGGGTGTATATCGCCAAGGGAATCTATCTTTCGCGTGGAATTCGCAGCACGATCATCTCTGACGGCAACGGGAGTGATTCTCGGTCGGGGCTCGCTCCTGCCCCTTTCACCGTGCATCTTCGCTCTCTCTCTCTCTCTGCTCCGTATCTCTTCCTGCTTCCGATTCTCGCCGATCCCTCTTCACCCTTTACCCTCATCCTCGGTGTCATCCCGCGCTAAGCTCTCGGTAATACTCTCTCGACGTGGCGGCAGTTACGGGCCGATTGTCGTTCCGATCCGCGTGTACTAATTCCGAAGGCCGCAACGCCCGCGCCAATTTGGATTGACAAGACCAACCTTTAGATGAACGTTGGATAAACCTTTTAAACACCAGCTACAATTAACCAGTATTTCAAGAAGTAACAGTAGTCTGGATGTAGCTTCTGATCACGCAGCATCCTACCAATCTGATTATAGGAATCGATACTCTTTTCCAGTATGTTCTTTCTTTCTTTGTGTGTGTGTGTGTGTGTGTGTGTG
>NJRQ01000079.1:562059-618677 GCA_003063805.1 Aphaenogaster ashmeadi
AGGCGGGAAAAAAATCAGTCTCATTACTTTATTGACAGACCTCGTATTTAAAAAATAAGAACAAAAATCATTATATGCATTTAACACAGTACATAGAAAATCAGGCTATTTTTCGATTGGGCTGGATCTTTTTTGCCTAATAATATTTTTATCGCGTGAATTTATATACACTGACTAACCTATGAAGTGTATATAAATTCACGCGATAAAAATAGTATTAGACAAAAAAGATCCAACCCAATCGAAAAATAGTCTGACTCTCTATGTACTGTGTTGTTCACACATATTCGGTCTATATTAATTTATTAATTGTTCATTATATGTATTCGTTAATAATTTCTTTTATACTTTTATATTCTTCTATGCATGGTTAAATAATAGAAAGAGTGCTAGTGATCTTTTGATGTTTAAAATATCTGATTAAAAAATATCATACAATAACAAATTGATAATATCATATATATCAATAATATCATATATGATTTATTACATTTAAAAACGAATTGCCGTAGGCAATTTTCTGTTCTTTCTGAATGCACAAATTGCTGTAAAAATGCGATGACATTCCATATTGGAGTTCTTGGAAACATTTCGAATGCAAACTTAAAGAAGTTATCAGCGACGAAAAATCGAAGAAAGAGTCAAACATAGAAGAGAAAGCAGAAGAAGAAGAAGAGATCTGAGGAGAAATCACGATTTGCATAAGAAATGTGCATTGATTTCATCTAATTAAGAGATTTCTTTCAAAATATACAGCTTAGCATATAAAAATTTGAATATACTTGTTAAATTGTGGAACTACAATATGTCTACTATAAGCTGTAATATGTAGTTTAAATGGTTTATTTATACGAGTAATTTCCTTGAAGGTGCTTTAGCTGCAATACTTACATCATTTTACGGTATAACGCTTAAACGCGTTTCGCTTGCGACACACACTTATGGGTAACGCTATTAAGTGAGTCATTAAAAAGCTGAATATGATATCAAAGTTAAAGCGGTGTTAACCAGCAGTTTGCTGGCGCTGTGACATAAGGCTCTTCGTTGCTGAAGTAAAATTCATTTACGGCCCGACTTTAGTTAGCGCGTGAAAGGTGTCAAAAATGTAATCTGCGCTCTCGCTTACTATATATTTTTCAGTTAAATTCGCTGTTATACCGAATGCAAATTCAAAGATGCAAATTTCAATGTAAATGAAAGTTATCTCCGACTGCCTGAAATAACAAACGAAGTTTCAATAAAAGTGCTATAAAGGAAGGTAAAGATTGGAGGAAATACCGTGCCATTGCATAGAAGAAAAACGGATGTGCAAACGAAATCTTTTCAGACGACGTTCTTACATTTCGTATTCTTTCTATGCTCACTTCTATGCTGATTCAAATACCTTGAAATCTACATAGTCGCAGCGCAATGTCCATCAAATGTAATCTGCATGACTCAATCCACTTCCGTATTTATTATGTATATATAACATTATTGAAACAATTATTTATGACGTTAATATATTGTTCAAAAATTTTTTTAATAATACGGATATATCGTATAATTGTATTGTAATAGAGGATATCAGAAAATTTTTATCGATTGTCTTAAGCGTGTTAGAGGTAGAGATCAGTTTAGCAATTTCCGTTTAGATAACTTTATGCAGCATGTTTTCACAACTATCTACAATGCAAATTCGCAAAAATTATTTTCAGTAAGTTAGTCAAAAGTAGATTATAATTAATAACAAAGAGAGAATACGATAAGAAAAAATGGAGGAATAAGCAAAGATCGGACTAGCGACTCCGACCAACTAGAGGAAAAGAATCGAGTAATTGCTATGAACTTTCTCGTAGATATTATCGACCAAGAGTTTTTACTGTTACCCCATCTTCGATGGAAGCTCAACTGATGGGTATAAAAATAAAAAAACGGACATATATACATCGCAAGATATATACATAATAAAATAAAGCCGTTAGCCAACTTTCTCGAATTTTTTAAGCACGCATCGCTGACTTCCGCTTTCGAGAGTCTTACTTTTCTTTACTTTTCACGGTACGGAGAAATGGAAATTGTTATAATAAGAATGAAAATGGTGCTTTTCAGTAGAATAAAAGCAAGTAAAAATAGAATTATGGATTGCATGTTAATTTGACGCTAGAATGGATTAATTGGATGCTGAAGGAATAATGCTATGCTTCACATCGTTATAATTAGCTTATAAAAATGTATACAGAACGCTTCGCACATCATTATAATTAACTTATAAAAATATAATTTCTTCTCTTTTATTCAATGATTATCTTATATTCTATCATAATTAGGGAATAATAATAGGGTATCTGCAATTTTTTTGTATAAAACAAAAATAAATACAAAATAGCGTTTTAATTGATGTTTCTTTTTTCTTAGAGTTTAGAAACGACAAAATCGCAAACAAATGATTACGACATACAAAGAAGTTCGCCCATTTTGGGCCATCCGGGCCCAGTCATCAAACATATATAATTTTGTAGGTAACAATTGTAGTATTTAAAAAGAAATAGATTTAGATCTTCAAACCCCCGCCGGAAGTAGTTCTGACCTCCTAATGATGTCATTTATTCGTTTGATAGTTCATCATCAGAGCTATCCAAGATAACGAATACATCATTATTGTGCTCAGAAAGTATCTGTATACCTTCTGAAAGGTATTTAGCATATCCTAGATACCAAATGATCGACATGATATGGGAACAACACCCTACGGTACGAGCACCATTTTTACATGTGCAATAATATTCTTTAATAGCGTCTCTTCCTTCACCATTACGTTCTGCTACTAATGTAAACATGGTACCGTGTTTTATTAACATGTCTAGACTGTATTCGGGCTTTAAATAGGAAGAAATATAAGATTAATAATATCAATATTATATTATAATTAGCGAGAGCATCAACTTCCATATCACCACGAGAAGGTCCCTTGGACGCAAAAAGAAATCTTGGGAAAGGATGAATACAAAAGCAAGAATTCTGGGAGTTATGTTCAACTATAAAATAAAAAATCATCAGTTTATTGCAAGTGTGAAAGCATGGTGTAAACATGTGATGGCTCAGAAACCCCTACTAAAATAGGCGAAGTTCTTTCTTCCTCATTTCGGTGATGCATTTTGATCGTTCAACGCAACACAGAATATGCTGGAAATAGTTGCTGTATCGAAATGTATCTCATAAAAAAATGAAAATCTGCTTTCTGTCATCAACTTTCGTTTCGATAACTCGCGTCTCTCATTTAACGTGCTGCTGGAAAAATGAAAAGTTTTCAATGAGAAAAGGCGAGAAAAGAAGTTTTAAAAGCGTCTTTCGGTTACGACCTATAAAATCGTCATTCACACGACGTCGGTCTAGACCCACGAGAGAACCGTCAAAAGGCAATGAGAGCGCGACTTTTTTTTCTCGGTACGGTCGGCACCTGTTCCCGGTTCCCGCAGTGACTAAAGAGCGCATTCCCGTGTCCCTGCGGAGCCGCTTATAAGTTCCTCCCACGACGTCGTAAATAAATACCGACGAAGTAGGTCATTGCGCAGAAAGGTCGGCGACGATGTGTGCCGGCGAATTACAAATCTGCTTCCCGACGAGCGCGAATGCGGTTAAACTCTGTGGAAAGTATATCGCGCGCGGGGGACCGACAGAAGTTTCACGGCAAAGCGGAGTCTTTCCTTCCAACCCCCATCGCTTTTCCGGCCGACGACCGCATCATCTCCCTGTGGTTCACGGCCTTTCCTTCTCCCCCCCTCCCCCCTCGGCGCCGACGCCGACACCGACGCCGTTTGCCTTATCGCTCCATCTCCCTCTCGCAACGCGATCCCATTGTTCGTGCAATTTTCACGCTTCAAAGGCGACGGATACCCCGCGTGACGACCGTTCGCCAAGTTCGACAGCAAACTTCAGCAGCTTCTGCCTAAACGGGACCGTACCGGTGCTACCGCAGCCGGTACGCCGCGGTTGAACGTATATCTACAAGTCCGATGAAAAAGCATCAAACCGCAAGCATTCGCGGTGTAACCCTAATTTGTCACGGGAATATTGTTTATAGATTTTTCTATAGAAGTTAGAGTATATTTAAAATGTGTATATATTAAATTTTCTTTATTTCAGGATTTTACTAAAGAGAAATTTTTTCATAAGTAAATCGCACATTTAGCCTTATATCAAAGGACAATAATAAATTTTATTTAACTTCCAATTATATCGGAAGCGCTTTTATATCAGATTAGTTATATTTGCTCGAAAAATATAGCGATAGCGTACATTTTTATACGTCTCGCACAAGCGGTTCATCAATGCGAATCCCTTTCTCTTGGCAAACTCGGTTCACGAGGATAAAGGGTCGCGGGATAGGAGAGAGAAACCTTTTAAAAAAAGTTTGGGACTCAATAGCTTTCATCTGGCCGGATTGAATGCGTCTTCCGCCATAAACGTGAACCGACTATTTTCCATTCGAGAATAGAGCAACCGCGTGGCGCGCTAGTTTTCCGGCGCGGCACAGCTTCACCTTTCCCATTCTTCGCAAATAATCCCGGGTCCTACCGGGCACACCTTGCCCATTTTGAGCGCTGACAAAGAGGTGATAGTAAATCCTGAATATAATGTAATAGGTCCGGTAGGTTATATAGAGGTATAATCCCTTCCCTTTCTTCCCGTCAGCGGTATCTCGCATAACGATCCGGGTCTGCAGCGAACACCTTGGAAGACAGTGAAGAATCACTAGTACCGGCACATACAAGAGGACTCAGTACTCATACAAGCTTCGATTATGTTTGACGAAGAACGGCCAATTCATTCCGCAAGCGTTCCACAAGCAAGCGTAATGTTTGCACGAGATGAAACATGACTCATAAAGTATGAACGCTTATTAATTAAGTGCTCGCGTGACTTTTTTTGACGTAAGTGCTTGCGTGGGGGTCAATTTGACCGCCTTTTTAATTAATTTATTTTTTATGTATAAACAAAATTTTTTATTCTTATTTAGAAATAATTATAAACTGAGACATGTTTTAAACGTAAAGTAATAATTTTCAAACATTAGAAATTAAAAGAAATCCATATATTTTTAAAAATATTTCTTTAGGGTAACTCCGGTATGTACGCCGCACCTAAGGAAAACTTAATTTATCAAGTACTATATTTACTATGTTTAAGGCAAATGAATTATACCAATAAAAACTTTATATTGTCTACTACTATAAAAAAATTAGAGATATGAAATATTTATTCTTTGTATTTAACAAAAGAACTTTTAGAAACCCTTACATTTTTGCCATATATCCCATAGGGGTGGGATTCATAAGTAGGATATACGCCTTATAAAAAATTTAGAAATAATGTTTGTAAATAAGGCAATAAACTGATATACAATAACTTATAAATGTGTGTAAAAAGTTTATTAGAGTATAACAATAATAAATAAATACACGAAACATAATAATAATTTTGCATGTTTGCGGGCCTGATTGGTGGCTATAACCACCAATCAGAAAGTGGGAACAAGTTCGCGTCTCTCTACTTTTTAGGACTCTAGACTACAAAGCGTCTGTACTATGACATAAATCCCGCACGCTAAAAATGCCGTATATCCTAAACAGGTGGGATATACAAGATATCAAGCTAAACAAAGAATACAAGAGCTATGCACTTGTATTTTGTTGTATTCCATCCTTTACTATCCCTCTACACTTATGTATCATGAAAGAACCATTAAGCCTTTTACATTCCTTACAGTAATCATTTTACATAGGTCGTAATACATGATCGCGCTACTTACTACATTGAGAAATCGATTCAACTCACGATGGTTTCATTAATATTAACAATAAAGAACTGAAATCACAACACAATACTAATATGGCATAAAGGCACATAACAGAGTGGTTGCTAGCAAATTATCTTTACTCCTTCTATTTTTTCTGACTTCTGCGGCGTAAATCTCCGCGCGGCGTAAATACCGGAGTTACCCTATGTGATATTTTGGTTAGTAAATTCATAGCTTTCGTCTGGATCAGTTTGACTTCCACGCGCGTGCTTACGAGTTAAGGTAATAATAAAATATACTAAAAATAATAAAATATTTAGGAAAAATTAAAGTTATAATAAAATATATTAAAATAAAAGTAACAATTTGGAGCTTGTAATGCATAAATATACTATCAGTAAAAAAAAATCATATTACAGTACATATTACATATACGTACTGATATTGGCAAAATCAATCTCAACTGACATATTTTGGCAGCGGTTAGCTGCGCCACGTTGACATTTTCTACATTTTAGTATTGCGTTTGTCAATTTTATACCGACATACACCGACATTGATTTATTTGAAATACGTCATATTCGTGCAGGTCCATTCGATTTTTCGAATGACGTTACATAAAATGTGCTTTTACAGGTGAATCAGTCATCGTATGAACAACGGTCACCGCGGATAGCTTTTAACGCTAAGAATATCCCGCACGTTGAGTGCTCTCTTTCTATCCCCCACGGGCGATATTTGAAAAATACGATCACAGATCATTAAGCATGCCGCAACACGTGGGATACGTGTGTGCATAGGCTGCGCGCCACAAAGATTTATGCGATCGCGCGGAGATTGATTTATATGCTGTCGAAGGCTCAGCCGCACGCGAGCGGGCAAATAAACGCCCTGACGCGATGTCGACGGCGGAAACGAAAATAACATCCGCGATTAACGACGTAATAGACTTTGCAGATTGCTGCATTTCCACCTGAAATCGTCCGCGGGGGGTTTATAACGCGTGCGCGCACGCACATATATCGTTAGGCGTTATTTATTGGGCGTTCGCATAAAACGCGGCTGAGAGGGGAAAAAAATATAGCCGCGCACGTAAATACTCGGGAATCGGGCGAAATTTGGTTAACAAATATCGCCGTATAATGCCTATAATATATTTATACGCGGCGCGGAATATGGGCGCGCGCTGTCCGATCACTATTCATAGCGACGAATATTTTAACCGGCACGCGTACGGGAGAACAGAACGGATGATACACTGTAGAGACGCTGCATCAAAATCCAATTGAACGAGACGAATAGAAATAACGAGGGTGAAGGAGAGGAGGGGAGAGGGGGAAAAAAACCCCGAGCAGAAATGAGCACCGGGAGCTTTCCGCCTACGTCCTCGTTTAACGGACGCGTCATTTAAATCGCGCAAAATCAGCTGTTTGAAGCGCGCATGAATATTTCATCGGCAATTTCTACTTCGCGGCGAGGAAAAACAGGATTTTCTGGGGCGTGATTAATCAGGCCCCGGGTTTCCGATAACGGTAATGCCGCGGTGATTTACCGTTCGGGGGGAATTATAGAAAACGATATCGCGGATGGTCGGCAGCGGCGGCGGCGCGGGCGCGGCGGTGGTGGCGGGGGCACTCTTCAGAAATTACGGTATTGAAAAATGTATCGGGGCCGCGGTTACGGTGACGTTCAGCCTCGGTCTCGTTTCGCCCGACGACGCCGACGATTTCCCATCGATCGCGCTTAATTTCCTATTTCGTAACGACGTAACGATTAATGCGCGCGGATTTATCGCTCCGTGCAATTTCGCGGCGTAATTTCTTCGTATGCGCGATCGCTCGTTACCGCTTCCTCCCCCCCCCCCCCCCCCCGCCGTCCTTTCGCTGCGCGTCCGCATCGCCGCGGAATTACGATCGCTGTCGGATGCGATTTGGATCGAAAACGAAACCGTATCGATACCGCGCAACGGCATGATAAATAGAATCGGGATTGGCCTGAGTAAAATCTTCGATTTCCACTCGGTTATATCCGAGCCGCGCGATCGATAATCGTCTGAATCATCGGGTAAAATTACGCTGCAATTTTCCCCGTATTCGCATAACTCTCAAAAGTTCTACCCATATTTTCAATATAATGCCAAAATGTGTCAATGAATATCCCCTGCGCTGGTACAATTATCTTGACGTTGCCATTATTCATCGCAACGAATGGAATTCGCTCCATTTTCAATTCCGCGAATTCCTATCGAATTCCCCTCCGCTTTTGCCGAATTTCTACATTTATTGCGATGCTGAAACGCTAGCCATTTAACATTTTTAACTTCTTTACAGGTAAAAACCGCTCGCTTACATATATAGGACAAAAAACTGTTTGACGTCAACGCGAATATTTAAATAATAATAAGATTAGGGAATTCACAAAAATTATTATTAGTTATTACGCACTAAGATCCGCGGTTGACCTAACATTTGGCCTATTCTCATTTATATTTGACGAATACACGGAAAGAACGGTTTTGCTGAAGTATCTAAAAATTTGGCCAGATACAGATCTGAAAATAATTTTGTTAAATCATCAAAAGTAACTACGTAGGACGCTCAAACATGATGATAATGCTGCACAAAGTTTCGATATTTCAGCAACTATTTTCGGCGTTCTACATAATTATTTTAATGGCCCAACAAAATTATTTTCAAATCTGTACCTGGCCAAATTTTAAGATATTTCAGCAAAATCATTCTTTCCGTGTATTTAACTTTATTCGAAGACGACGAAAGATACGCCCTGTGCGTTATTCTCCGTTCAGAAAGTCCGAATGCAACATTTAGGTCGAGAAAAGGAAACAGCGGGAGGGAAAAAACGTTAAGTAAAATGAGTGCTACGTCGTGCGCCACGGATACTCGCTCGTTGATGAGGGAACGAAGCAATTAACGCATGCAAATTTATTAAGGAAAATGGCGAAGCGCAATTTCGTCACGAGACTCGTGCTCCGCACGGTACGCATCTGCGATTTTTCCGTGCCCGCAGGTTACCGCGACTGTATCCGTTCTCGCGCTCGGTATCAAATAAAATGAATGACACGGAACACGGAGCGCCACGGGAACGTGGAACGATATTTAGCGTTTTCCGATACCCGTGGCTCGATTCGCCCGTCGACCCGACAGCGGCGACGCTGTTATTACTACGCGAGAACGCCGGTGTGGCGCGCGTAGCTTTTGTTTCTCTTTTAAAAATCATTTCGATTTTCGTTGCTAACGGGGCAGAAGGGGGTAGTGCCGCGCGGGGTCACCTCGCTCGTCCTCTTGCCCGACGAAGTTTATTATTGCTGGCGTAAATGAGCGTACGTTTTCTCGTTCGAGGTGCACGCTCATATTTCGCTTAACGCACGTAACAGCAATTTGCTTATGTAAATTTGATACGGCCGTTATCAATTCGCAAAGAAAATACTGTCTCACCCGTTGCTGTGATTTCCAAGCAAGAAATCTTGCTTCTTTTCATCGATTTACGGATAAACAGAGTTTTGAAGATCAATATAATTGGTGATTATATGTGAAAGATAGAATAAGTTATAATTAAAACAATTCAAATTTGAGATAGGCCACTGACGGTCATAGCAGAGCTCATCTTAGTAGGTACTCCAATAATATTAATGTGTATAATTTTTCTATAAACTGCGCGCCGTTACTATCGGTCTTGAAACGCAACTCTTTAAATATCACAATATTAAATTGATAATCAATTTAATGATACTGATGCTAACAAGCATCTATAAGATTCTCCCTCCCCATCCCAACCCGAAAAACTGTGAAGAAATTTGTTGCGAAATATATTACCTTAGCCAGGATTTGAACCTGGACCTCCCTACAAGCCAGTTCGACCACCGAGGCATGTGGTAATATTTGTCGCAACAACCGATGATGTTAAATTAAAAATTATAAAGTTATAATTAATATATAATTATTAACTTTGCAGGGGCTACATGGTCATTGCACAAACATCAATAAGAATACAACAGTAAATATATCTCATTGTAATATTTGACTATCGATTATTCTCACATAAAACATGAAAAATAACGTATTTTCGGCTCATATATGATCTCTGAATCATATCCCGTAACTTTATTATCTCTCTTCCAGTGAAAATATATGGAAATTTATATATTAGCTTAAATTTTAGATACCGTGAATTTTTAAAAGTCGCAACTGAACACGAATGAGCCGTATTCGGCTCAGGTGGTCTACAAACGAATCATAGAAATTATGTAATTTAATTCGGATCGAATTTTAAAATAAATTTAACTTCATTATATCAAAATAAAGACTTATGAAACATTTATATCAACGCATAAATATACTTTCGCTTTACTAACGTTTTATAGTTAATGAGAATCGTGCGCGACTGACTTCCGACCAAGCGCGATGCGGTTTTAAGGGTGTGTTCCGCGACGAGCGTATTGCTATTCTCTGCAGGCGCTATCAAGCGAGATATACGAATGTCACACCCGTTACACTATTTTTGGAATGTCGTAAAGGCACCGGCGTCGGTTACGTGCTCGGTAAACAGCGGGGGAGGGAGAGGGGGCGATGGCGTGCGCGACTCGGAAACTCGTTCTTCGAGCCACCCCCGTGCGTACTCTTAACTCCCCGAGCTTTCTTCGGTCTTCCAGCAACTTAGCGAGCGCCTTGCTCGCGTACGTGACAAAGGTAACAAGAGGCAAATCGCTTTGTCAACGCATCTAGCACCTAAAGCGCCATAAGTCGCGCGACGTGACGCTATGCTATGCGATTCGATCCTACTCCGTCCCCTACGCCGATAACTTTACTTAAAGAAGGAAACCCCTGCACACTGAAACGCCTCGGTCATTCGTTCAGGGCGGTATATCCCTCGAACGTTTTATTATCAATATTTTAATATCAATAACAACGTTGAGTATCTGATGTCGGGAATCAAATAGTTTAAATCACGATTCAAACCAGAACGATGATCATCTACACCGAACTATCTTACATACTAAAACTAATTTAAATGTTACGAACAATGAAGAGTATATTTATTGTTATTACTACAAATAACGTATAGTCTTCCGCCAGTAAAATAGATAACAAATCAAAGTAAATTATATTCGACGACAACTGGCTAAATTGATTAAATTAGAAATATTCTTACTACGTTAGCGACCACGGGTTTTGATTCGTTTAACGAGCAGAATTTTAATAATTTTTGATGCTAATAAGCATCTATAAGATCTTCCCTTCCCCGAAAACTGTAAAGAAACTATTGCGAAAAATATTACCTCAGCCAGGATTTGAACCTGGACCTCCTTACACTCCGGGCGGGCGTCGTACCAGTTCGACCACCGAGGCATGTTGTCATCGAATATAATTTACTTTGATTTATTGTTATTATTATTATTATTATTATTATTGAATGAATGGCCGAAACAAATGCATATGTAGAAAATAGCATGAACCGGAAGCGGAGGTCCAAATAGGTTAAGGTATGTTTAAGATAGAATTAAGTCTTGGGTAAAGAAAAGCGTATGTGTGTGTGTGTGTGTGTGTGTGTGTGTGTGTGTGTGTGTGTGTGTGTGTATTAGGCGAGCGACATAGCATGTAGAAGTTAGAATTAAGTAACCTAAAAAATTGTAATCTGTAAAGGAACAATAAACTTTATATATTATTATTATTATTATTTAGGATTGAAGGTGCCGGCCGCGAAAGGTTTAACGCACTAAAAATGTCCTACGTCCAGATAACAGGCCTTTCAAACGAATCCCAACGACAAACGTCACCTATGGAACGAAATATCGGGCGAACGCAGACTACCGAGGCAGCCAATGCGATAAAGAGCGCACCCGTTCTGTTGACAGAAAATTCAATGGTTCATATTCGCACTTCACATTCGGCAATGAATGAGCCCCTTTGTAACGGAGCCTTTGTTTACGAGTCATGTACGCATTTACGATTCGACACTATCGATATAGAATCAGCCGACTGCATTAACGATTGAACTCGCGGCCGTATGCGATGTAACGTGTTTTGCAGATGCGCGCTACGTTTTTCACGCGCCGTAATAGCAAAAATTATTCGCAGATTATTCACTTATACCGTTCGCAGTGCGCATTTGCATTCAATATCGCATCATGTCGTATTCAATATCGAGATAAATCGAGGATATTCATGCTGCTCGACAAACTCCGCATGCAGAATAAATGAAACGTACATATAAAAAAGAAAATCAAATGAAAGGGATGTGTGGGGAAAAGGCTTGAAAAGGGCTCAGAAATTATTGTACTAATAGCGTGTCGGAAAGTTCGGAAATTGAGCTGTTCGCGGGAATTTAAAACTCGTACGCGGAGAGTAACGTGCATCCAGTAAATCGGCCGCGAACGAAAATTGACGGCCGTCACGCGCCGCAATCGTAGTCGCGTGTTAAATTGCGGGTAACGGTGACGAGAAATGGCGCCGCACTCATGTGTAACGTCGGGTGTCCCTTTGTCCGCGGGATCGATTTCAGGAAGAGCGTGTGTGTCCGCGCCAGTGTATAATACGAATCGCTGTATAATATCGAAAGCACACATATTACATATCTCCGAGCAAACGAGGATGATAACGTACATCGCATGGTACCGCGTTCGGTTGCTTCCTTACTTTTCTGTTTTTTCCGCACTATTTTTTAAGATATTCCGAACTCTGCGTCTCGTGAAGATAAATTTCTAAATTTTAAAATAGAAAACTGACACTTGTGTCAAAATTAGATTATTTTCAAAATATAAGTAAATAAAGATTAAAATATATATGTCCTAAGCCTTTAAGTGAACTTAAAGACTTGAGAAGGACTTAAAAGTTTACATGAATAAGAAACTCACAGGTACATATAAATTAATTTCAACTAAGCTTCATTTTAATATATCCCTACTTAAAAAATATTTTGCTAATTATTAAAATGTTTAATGTTGTAAAATGCTGTAACGAATAATTGCCTCTCTCACTAATTTATTGAAAATAAAAGTTGTATAAAATGTAACGTTCGCTAAACCGAGACATATACTCCAATTATTTGAAATATCATGTAATACTGCTACCATCCTTTTAAATGGCAGAAAATAATAACACAACTTTATAAATTACTCCGTTACATCATTCAGTTTTTACATTCCTATCGATTCTTGATCATTTGATATGCATAGACTCGGTAAGTCATCCATCGTGGTGCGACTAATGACGAAGATATGGTAAGTTGACTGTAAAATTAGAATAAACGATGTGCAGTCGAGTCATAATAGATACGGCGCAATGTAATGTATCACAGCAATTTTATCGGAAACCGATAATTGAACGGCCATCTGTAGACGACTTCGAAAACCGATACTCGCGCATGCACGAGACAACTTTCGCTCCTCGGCGAGAGATGCGCTAACCGGTCATGGCTGCAATAAGCGAAAATAGTAATTGCATTCTTCGGCCGCAATAAAGTTGACCTCGGTCAAGGATATAGCGCGACCTCCTCCCTCTCTATTCGCTATATATTTCTGATACTACGAATAGCTGAGGAATTCGCTTATCACGTTGCACTACCGCAACGAGTATTCTCCGAAAATAAATGTCATATCAGAGTCGACTCTGTTGCACGCAGAGCTTCTTTCGCGTTGCACAAGCTACCGGGATGCGTAGAAAAGGAGAGAAAGAATATGCGACGAAATTTTCGCAAATTGCATCGTGAGTGAATCTTGTCGTTCGACGTGCGTATTTCGTAGAAATGTAGATGCTAACGAGAAATATTGAATAAAAGTGCCAATAAAAAATACGAAACTAATAATTTATTATAATTATTATTCAATAATTTTTAACGTATGTTGTTAATATAACGCGGTAAGTGCGTGAAGCGTATAAGAGATTTATTTTACATTGGCTAAAAAAATTTATAATCAGTACTGCAGAATCCAATTAATTTCAGCGAATGTGCTCGCTTCCACTGCTTAATATGAAGGATTTCGGAGACGTTTGTACTGGAACACTAACAGACCAGAATATATAGACATGTACATCCGTTATCATTACTCACGTCTATACAGAATACCTACACCATAAATCACGCATTCCCTCTCAATTCCCTCTCAAAGATTCTCTAACTGATTTTAGAATTAATTTTTCTACACAAGAAAAGCTTACACAGACTTAATTGTTGAATTATTTAACATAGCATGATAAATAGCATTTTGACGATTTAACTTTCTTCAGGATGTGCAAGTAAAGATGAAAATTTGATCTTTTAATTACAAGTCGACATTACTTTTACAGCATTTTTATTTCACGTAAATACTAAAATATTTTAGCTACAACACATGGTCTTCAACACATTCTAACACGGAAAGAACGGTTTTGCTGAAGTATCTAAAAATTTAGCCAGATATAGATCTGAAAATAATTATGTTGAACCATCCAAAATAATTATGTAGGACGCTTAAGTATAATAATAATGCTGCAAAAGATTTTGACATCCTAAACAACTTAAGCGTTCTATATATTATAATTATTTTGGATAGTCCAACATAATTATATTTTCCGATCTGTATGTGACTAAATTTTTATATACTTCAACAAAACCGTTCTTTCCGTGAATGTAATTATAAAGGTGTATAAAGTTGCGCGTTGAAAAGTTGCGATCAAACGATGATTTTCGATTAATCTTTCGGTAAAGAGCGAACGACATCAAATCCATCAACAGATTCGCTATTCAAAAGAACTGTTGATACACCCAGCGTATCACGATATCCGACATAGCTTCCGTTAGTGCGCACGCATCCTAATCGGTCACGGACATGTGCGCGCGTTGCAAAAGCGCGTATCGACGCGCAGCGGCGATAAATCGCGCACGTTGCACACGTCGCAACTGCAACCGACAGCCGGGGCGTTTTCCCGCAGCCGCGAGAAGATCGATTCGCGAGAACGGAGGAACACGCTGCGCGCGGACGAGGTCGGCCGCGGCGGATGGGCATTAGTTCGCGTCTGCTTTCGTTTGGTCGCTCTATCCGGCGCCGAGTCTGCGTCTGCGTTGCTTTCGTTTCCCGTCAACGAGCGGCTGAAAGGTGAGACTCCTCGGCCCCGGTTCCAGGGCGCCTAATCTTATTTGCACTTTTCTGAGGCTTCCGCGACTTTCCCGTCTCCTCGGACCACCGGCGACCACCTACGTATCGCTGTCTGGGAAATTCCGCCGCTGCGTCTGGCTTCGTCACCGCGAGTGCATTGCAAAATGCACGACGGCAGACGTTAGCAACTCAAATTCGCACATCCGTACGCTATTTTTCTCTACCATCGCGCGTTTAAAAGCGTGCACGTGTGGCATAATGAAAAACACTGAGGTTTCATGAAAGTTACTTAAGAGGATCCTAGCGCCGTCTGTTTTACCGATATTTTTTAATTAAAGTAATCTTTTAATTGGCTTTATAGAAATGCAAAACTCTTATACAGAATTAAAGTACGCACGAAAATCTACAGCAGGCGATCGACTTGATATTAAAAACAAAGAAAAAATAAAAAATTTTACTTATTTTTGATTAAGTTGACAATATTTGCTTGATACGAAAATTCTACAATATACACTGAGAGAAAACGAAATAGTTCTGGCAACTACATATAATTTGGCAACTCTGAAATTTAAGTAGTTGCAACTAGTTTTACGAAGTAATATATATATATATAGGAACTACAGTAGTATTGAATACTGTAAAAATATAGTCACGCTAACTACATTTGTGAACTATTATTTGATAGTGAAATAGCGACTCAACTATAATTACACAGTTATATAGACTTGTTATATATTGTTTATATAGACTTCATACAAGTAAGATATGACAACAACATTTTTCCAGTTTAGACAAATATTTAGACAAATATGTAGTTTATCCAACGATTTACTATAAATGGTTAATATTACTATGTTTTCTTAGTTCATATAACTTATTTGTTGTTGTTACTGCAACTTTATAGCACATAGTTGAGGCGCTATTTGTCCACAAATTTCTAGTTGTTGATATGACTTTTTTCTCTGAGTGTATAAAAAAATGAGATCAGCGCGCGGTAGGGACAACATGTAAGAATAATATCGTGCAATTGGAACTAAGATTGAAAGCCTAATATGAAAGATTATTTAACCCCTCAAAAGTACTCTGGGTACGTTTGACCCGTAACTTAATTCGGATAGTATAAAGATCAGGTAAAAACGAGCCTAAAAGCCGTATCAAATAATGGTTAGCATATCGTTGAAGTATTACTTTTCCGCTTTAAAATGCTTTTTTAAATTTTTATTTTCGTCAATTAGAACCGGAGATATTGAATATTGAATAAAAAAACACGAAAATTCGAAAATTTTTATTTTTTTCAATGATTAATACTTCCGCTTTAGATTTATTAAACCTAACCGATTACGGGTTCGTTTTACGCAGAATTTCATAAACTTTAATTTAAAAAAAAAGCTCTACGTTGAATTAGGAGTGAAATTATAAACGAAAAACTGCGACTGGGTATTTTGTGCCCAGTGTACCCGTAGGCCCGAGTGAATTAATATGTGTACCCTTGAGGGGTTAAAATGAAAATTTGTGCGTATGTATGCGTGCAATATTGATGTAGTAGTATGTAGTGATGTATCGATGTTTCGTAAATTGTATGTATTGTAAATCGATCGGTAAAGTCGGCTCTCGCGTCAGAGTTCGGTCTTCACTATAGGATCCCCTTAAGCAGTAAAAAATACATAGAGCAGATATGTCAAAAAATGATAGCACGGGTAATGCAACTTTTTTCCTGAATAAAGTCCCGTATTCGCTCTTTTGGATGTTGACTGAAGTCTAATCTGCATTTGACATCAGCGCTAATTAGACGAATGAATTCTCATTTGTTAAGAAGGGATGATGAAGCATCTCCAGTAAAACGTTCTGCTTATTCTATAGAAAGCTAGCCATCGTATTCTCGCATGCATTCGCCAGTAGGATTGGGGTTCGCTAACCATTATCCGGAAGATCCTACCTGATGAAACCGAACGAACATCCGTCTTTAGCGATTACAAGTTACAAGCTGCTTACACATGCAATTTACATCCATGCGATCCAAATTCTATTTAGGTGTTCCTGTTTTATAATCCGCGATCAAAAGAGCGGTTCGGTGGTCCAGCCGTTTTGAGGTACTATTCGATGACGAAACTGGAAGTTAAAATCAAAGTCCAATTTGATTATCTTTACATTAGCCGCAAGTAAGTGCGGTGGATAGGCCGGCAAGAGGTTTTCGCCATCGCGAAAAATTCCGAAAGCTTTTAGCGACCATCAAATTATTTTGCTCGGGAATTATTCAGCGGCGAGGTATCTTTAAAAGTAATTGGGCGAGCGCGGCGAATGTCGCTGTATCGCGCGCGCAAGCAAAGAGAAGAAGGATCCGAACTGCTACAAGTATTCCGTAATTCGTTTCCGCCGTAATAAACGACTCGGCGGAGTCGGCGAAGTTTGCAACCGGGCGAGTAGCTTGGCGAATTTACGCGGATAACTTTTATGAGCTCAAATAATTACGTTCCCGCTGTTATATGACGTGTACGTGTAAGCGGCACCGCGCGCCCTCGACGCTTAGACAGCCGACTTACGCTCTGTCCTCAGGAGCCTCAGGAACAGGCGAGAGAGGAACGTATTGACACAGATAACATTCCGTGGCGCGAAAATGTCTCTCTCCGCGCGTGACCATTAAAACAAGTGCTTTCGCGCTGTAGCTACCGCCTCTTTGCGAGACATCGCGATTCAAGTGGTTTGTCGTGTCGCGCGCCTGGATAAAGTATTCAGATAATACGTGTGAAAAGTTTTAATATCCGAGACCCGCCGTGAGATAAGAAATTTGCCTTTTTATACATGTATCACAGCTGGAAAGCGCGCCGTAAGAATTAAGCGAGATCCTCTTCAGGTCGTTCCGTGGAAAATTATGTAATTACGCATAGGGGCATTCTTGCGAGAGAATGGAAAGTGGGACAGTAGCTCGTCAAAATTATAGCGTGCAATCGCGTGCGGGCGGAGAAAAGGTTGTTAAAACGAATGAAAAGACGCTAGCGAGGTAGCGAGTGGGAAAAGAAGAGAGAACCGCCGGATGCGGTAGGAAGAGGGAGGAAAGCGGAAAGCAATGAGGAAAAGATAAGGGCAGACAGAGGCTGACGCCCGAGGCAGAGCGGCAGAATTTAATAACAATTTCTCAAATGAAAATTACCCGCTTTCAAGCGTTGCATCGCGCAAAGCCATGTTGACGACTCACTCTCTCCTACTCTCCATCCGTTCTTCTCTTCTCTCTTTCACATAATAAAATTCTCCCTGCGCTTTTCCCTCTCTGTTTCTCTCACTTCATCTCCCTTTCACTCACTTTCTGTACTATGTCCTACTTCCCTCCCCTCGCAGCGCGGCCTGCATTTTATTTAATATTAGCCTGGTTACCCGGTTAAATTGTCGGGTGGAGACCCAGTCCCGAATTTACATCTTAATCGGACCCTATTACGGTAACGTCGTTGCAACATTCACCCGCTCAGCCTGGCTGCATCGCGTCGCGTCGCGTCTAGACTATAGCTGCATCGCCGAAACACGCATCCTGTCTGGCCCTCCGCGAATGCAAAATTTCGGTACAGCCGAGTGACACGGATGCACGAGGCTTACGGAGTCTCGATCGTCCCTGTACCGGATAATCGAACCGATTCACCCACACGCCAGCACGCCCACCTGATTGACTCCCATTGTCGCTCCTCGCATTCATCGTTTCCGTCACAGAACTCCCGTCGCTTTCCCTAAAGTTTCGTATTCTCGTTTCGCTGCCTTGTCGGCCTCTTCCATGCTTCTATCGCTTCCTCTTACAGATCTGTAAAACCAGAACTGTCTTGTGCGCTTCTACAATAATACGACTGTCGGCTTATGCGTTGTAAATGGAGTCTGCGTGCGATGTTCAAAGACAAAATTTTGGAAGTTCCTCACAGGCACAGATGTCATTTAGAATTACGCTATTCAGTACGCATGTGATCTTGCTTACGTACATTATTGTCTGTGCCATGTATATTAAGTATTGATAAATAATAGAGAAATGCCATTTTTCCATTATATTTCGCGTATATGTACTTAATATTTTTATTATTCGAACATCCCAATATTTCTTGAGTTAAATATTAAATGGATTTATAACTCCACAAATGTTCCAGAGTAATTTTGAGAGTACAGAAAACGCAATTACGAAGAAAACGTCTTCATATTTTTATATTAAAAAGAAAAAGAACTTTATGCGTAAATTATCTTTTACGGTTTTGTTATTACATCTCCCTTTCTGTATTGGACTATTAGCTGGAAACTGTGGAAACTTCCGTGGAAATTCATGTGATATCCTGCGTAAACGGCGTTGCGAAAATGAAGGAGTTCTTTATCGTGGCAAATAGAAGATATCGTCGTAAATAGAAACGGTAAATCGAAGTTTATTTCCCCTGTACGACGGGACTCTACCTTTTTATGGAAAAGCAATTTTCATATCGAGCACATGTACGACCTTTTTGTATTTGGAGCGAATACGTGGTAAGAAGTGCTTGAGACTAGGTCAAGTAGGGATGCAAATGCATATTTAAAATCGATATATGCGCGAAAGAACGAGGCGTGGTTTAAAGGAATATTTACTGCTACTTGCTTATCCTACACAAAATTATGTAAATAACAGTTTTTATATAAAATAATTGTAATTAAATTTTCACATTATGTTTCATTCTATTATTCATCTACGTAGATATGGTAATAGAGAGGTAATCGAGCATTAGAGAAAAATAAGATAGTATTATAATATAACATAGTAAAACTAACTAGTAATTACAGATCTAATAATTTTATGATATGCAACATACGAGAATTTGATCCTATCCTATTTGATAAATAGATAATATAAATACATTCGAGAACAAATTTGGCCTCGATGGCTTCGTAGAGTAGGCGGACGCAAGATTAATTTGATCGCAACAGCCGAGCTTCCAATTACATTTCGACCGGTCGAAATAATTAGTCGAAATTGCCTAGAATTTGGGTAATGGTCTATCGATGGTTCTTTGCTATCGCGTGGGCGCGTCATGTCGTCCCGGCGACGTCATCGAAAATTACTCACCGAGATATGACGCGTCGCGCCGCGTCGCATCGGGCTCGTGGTACGCAGCAAGGAGACAAGAGACAAATTAACGTGTCGTCCCTTTGGGCAACTTCGTCCGTACACACAGTAATACGTGACGGTATTACCCGCGCACGAACGCGCGCTCGCTCGCGTGGGCATACGTGCGCGCGAGGCTGCGGCCGGAATTACTCTCGATGAACCGGATATAATTGGCGCACGAGTCGACGCGACGCGGAGCTTGAATCCTAAAAAGTGCACGCGAAAGAAATAAGAGCGCAACGCGTTGTCGGACTGACACCCGATGCTAACAATGAGCTTAGGGCTCCACGAAATCCTTAACCGAAGCGATATTACAAGATATTGGAAGATATTAGAAGACTTCCTCCCATAAAAACTAGAATTGTTATTATAGGTTGTTGTTTAATGAGCGGAACAGACAAAAGCATTTCAATTACATATGATTATTTGCTATTCGTAATAATCATGAATTTTTAATAACATTCGCAGATTCATTTAGAATTATTTGAAAATCGGAGTACTAAGTATAACCGGAGTAATTTTTCATATCAGTAATTGATAATTATTAATATAAAATATTTATAGAAATATATAATATTAATATAAAATTTTAATATGAAATATATTAATATGAATAATAATTAATAACTTTTCATTAATAATTTACTTCTGTAATAAACGTGTCATAGATCAAAATTTGATATCTTCTTATATTGTTTAATTAAAATATAGCTCTATTTAAATAAAAAGTATTTAATATTAATACTATTTTACGCGATTGTGTTGATCGTATTGATCTTTCTTCGCTTTTAAAATAAACGTTATTATTAAAACAATATAAAATATTTTATATTGCTTTCTATTATTTTATTTCGTCGTGGTTTAATTTGTACTATATTAACTTATTATATTTTAAATTTAAATTTGAATTTTTAAAGATAATTTCAACAGTTTCGAAAAATATACGAGCAAGACTAAGAGCAAGCTAATCTTGCACAACTCTTCTGATCACTTCATCACTTTCACTATGGCTATCAAATAATTTAATTTCATCAAGAACAACATATATCGCCATTCAAGTTCTATTAAACGCAACAACACATCAGACTCCAGTAATGGATTAACGGAAACGTTATCGGATTTTGACATCGATGAAAATAGGAACGAAGGAAAGAAGGAAGGAAGGAAGGCACATCGAAAGAAATATCGGCCAGTTACCTCGACGCAAACAACGTTACACCCTTCGGATTTATCGCGAATCAATCTCACGGGTCGTGGATATCTCTCTTCCTCTTTTTTCTCCCTCCCCTCCTCTCTCTCTCTCTCTCTCTCTCTCTCTCTCTTCCGTGCGAGAAATTAACGAATTTATCTGTTCGTCAGTATGCGGCCGATGGAGTACTCTTTCTCGAAGTGCTCTCTTTGGACCTCTCTCTAACAGGTTGCCTTCTCGGCGTGTTCCTAGCGCTGAACAGCTCGCGCACACTAACATCGTTGGCTGCGAATTAAACGAGGCGCCGCGCTGGGCGCTTCTCTACCCTCTTTCTCCCGCAGGCATTCGTATCGGAGAATTCTCCTGCGGAAAGCTCCTCTTTTACCGTTCGCCGATATTCCCAGCCAGGGATACGGCTGGGTATTCCAGGTCCGAGAAGAGAAGGAGGACGTTAAATTCCGGAGCAGCTCATCCTCCTGCCTCGTCTTTCTAGGGCATTTTTCAAAATCACGTCCAAACCTTCGTTCGCAATAAAAATATCAGCAATTCCGAATTTCATGCATAGTCTTGTACGACAAATGTTTTGCTTAAATTAAATTCAATTTGTTTTAACAAAAATTTGATTTTCCACAACGTATACATATCAATGAATATTAAATGCATTACACTGATGTTGTTGTTTTATTAGGCCAGTAAGGTTGCAATTAATTTTTTTCTTCTTTTTTCGTTCGCATAATTTGATGTAGAAAATATTCACAAATATACAATTTAATAAATTCACATGTAATAAATTGTAAGACGACGTCCGCACGGAGCTATAGGGAGATCCAGGTTCGAATCCTGGCTGAGTAATATTTTTCGCAACAAATTCTTTAACAGTTTTCGTGATGGAAGGGGGTGGGAGGAAGGGAGAGAATCTTATAGATGCTTTAGCATTATTATTATTAAATTTATTACTCGTTGAGAACCACAATCCGTATGGTTGATACGTAGTGATAAGTAGAATACCATCTCTTGCCAGTTAAAGTCGTCTTACAATTTATTACATGTTAATTATTCACTGGCGATTTAGGAAAATTAAAGTTTCTGGTTAATAAATTCAATTTTCTTAAGATTGTCTTTCAATTTCAAGCACGTATACTAGTTACCTATTAGTTTGAACGTTACAATGCGTTATGCAGGATTCACACTGCTCCTGACGTCCGACGTACGACGTCCGATATCCAATAGGAGAGTTGTACGACCCGTCGTACGTCGGACAAAAAAGTTGAATCTTGACGAGCATTTTCGTACGACGAGCGTCGTCGTACGACAAAATATCGCTAGTTAAAGAGAGTTTGTTTTCTATCTAGTTAAAGCTAGAAAACAAACTCACCTATTGGATATCGAACGTCGTACGTCGGACGTCGGGAGTAGTGTGAATCCTGCATTAGACTTTTCAGTATTGCGTCAGTAATCGGAGCAATTTTGCCAGGTTAGCCGATTTCTTCTACAAAATGCCGAAGAGTGGGTCTTTCATTAAGGCTACGTTATCGTATATTCAGACTCAAAGGCAATCCATTTCGATTCGCTCTTTGTTTCAACTGTGTCGTAAAAAAATGAACAGTCGAAATTAAACGAGGGCATATTCGCCCGTGTTTCAAAATCGAGAATTCAAGCCGTATCACGGATCTCCATTATCCTAGCGCTATTTGTTGAATTAACAATCAGTATTGATACACCACAGATTTCGAGCGTCCTCTCGTTGCATAAATCATCCGATCATCATATTCGCGAGCAGGTAATTATTTACAAATTGGCAATGCTAACGGCAAACAGTATTTACCATTTGTTATCGAAATGATTCTTCTCAGCATATCTCCCAAATATTAACTTTTCAAAATAGTCATGTTCCTATTACACAATACGATTATACTATAATTAGATTATTATTCATCATCGCAAACAATAGTTAAAATACAATTACGAAATCTAACGCATCCGCTTGAATTTTGCGAGGGAAATAAAATTCCGGATTGTGTCGTGTCAGAATATTGCAATATAAAATGATGCATGAAATGCACACGTTTGTTGAACACATATACGTGTCGAAAGAATTCACTGCATAACGCAAATATAATAATTTCGCTCATGACGTTCGAACAAACATTGTGCCGCGTTATTCGCTAAGTGACGCGCGTAATAACGCTGTAACCCGTTTCTCCTTTGTACAGCAATATCAAAGCAAGTAATATATCGATATTATCTTCCGTTTTATCTTACCGATACTTATGATGACTGAAATACCATATGAAGTAACGCATCCACCAGAGTTTCACGATAAAAATGAAATTCCGGTTTCCATATCATATCAAATTGTTGCAATACGTAAAATTGCTGAATGTATTCGTCGTACGTGCGCATGTGTCAAAGGAGCCGCATACTACTATCACATGTATTATTACATGTCCACGTAACATTTGCGGAATGTATATATAATAGTTAAAAACAGTTTCTTCTCTTTTTTTTTGAAAGAAAATCTCGACGGAAAAAGTTATCCTGAAAATTAAACCAGTTGTATTACGTTTTACATTCTTTTATTAAAGATTTTTAGAATTTTCCGTCGTGAGAAAAATTATTTAAAAATTATAATTAAAACTGAAGAGTGGTAAGACTGTAAATAAATAGAAATGAAATAAAGAAGAGAACTTGTAATTGATAACATTTAGTGTCGTGTTTCAGTAACATAGTTTTAATTAATGAAGAAAGAAAGGCAGGAGAGAGAGAGAGAGAGAGAGAGAGAGAGAGAGAGAGAGAGAGAGAGAGAGAGAGAGAGAGAGAGAGAGAGAGAGAGAGAGAGAGAGAGAGAGAGACAAATCAGGAAAAATAGCTCTTGTTAATTCACGATAAAAATGAAATTCCGGTTTCCAATATCATATCAAATTGTTAATTCTTGGAAAGTTTAGAAAAGACGGAGAATTTTGAAGTTCTTTCCAGCAAACCTGAGCTTGCTGCGCTTTCTGCGCCTGCTTGCTCCTTTAATTGTGGTATTCGAGCGACCGTATTTTGCGAAAGATCGCGTGCGGTATGCGAATCGATCTCAAGGGTATTCGGACGGTGTCTTTCCGCACGCTTTCATGGTGCACGCGCAGACACCGCATGCGGCACCAAACAACGTCTGCGGAAGCCATATCATCTCATTAATCAGGGCAATCCCACGGCACAATATTGAAAATTCCAGTGTACCCTGCGCAGTCGTGGCGCATTCTCGATCTGCGGTTGCGACGCGACACAATTTCAAGTATTCACGAAAGGAGCAAACCCGCGTTTTCTCTCTCACTCCCTCCCTCCCTCTCTCTCCCTCCACCCTCCCTCTCTCACTCTCTCTTTCTCTGTTAGCAATCTTTGACGTACACGCGTATTTGCGCACACATAACGTATATGTATGTATGTATGTACTTTCTCAAATACATATATACATGTGTTATATAGGGTATTTCAAATAAGCGATCCTGTCACATATCCGAAATGGGGTATGAGACAAAAATTTGAATCCTTGGTGAAATTACACTCGAGAAATTACTGTATCAATATTGTAACAAATAAGCATAAAATATTGCCAAGACAATGCAAAAAATCTAATAATGAATTTAAAAAGATATTTAAAAAAGGAGAGAGAATGTGACTATTTTGCGTGAAACATTCTGTACGCAGACGCACACACGTGCACGCAGTTGTACGTCATAGCACATACGAGGCGGTGCCGCCGCCGCTCTCTGTACTTTCGTTCTCGCCTCTTTCTACGAGATCCTTTATTTACCATCCTTTGTGTTCCGTAAAGCGGCGAGGAAAGGCGTCCGTTCTCTTTTCTCGCCCTCGCCGATCCTTTTTACGGCGATTTTCTTCTCGCCCGTATTGCCGCGCTTAATGGCCCACTTCAAACGACGTAATTGCTCCCAATTTATATCGGGAATGCAAAGCGCGACACAGCGGTGCGCGCGGCACCCGCAATCGCCTAACACGATTTCCAGCCCGATTAAACAGCACCAACGCCAATCCTCTACGCCACGCTGAGAATTCCTCGAGTCCTCAAGGCCCCGGACTTCCACTTTGTAGCGCAAACTCTCGTCGCGTTTCAATTGCTTCATTCGCGGCACCCGTCGCGGCGTCAGAATGATAAATCCTTTATCCGAATAATCGAGATGAATGTGCCTCTATTTTCGTAAGTTACTCCAACATTAGACGATTTGTAACTCGCCACAGATAACTCGGTAAAATAATTTTAACAGATAATTTTAGATGTAACGATTTTTATAAGGAAGATATTATTTTATATTAGCCACGAGTTTAAATTGGAAGTAGTGAATTATGTAGATGCGGCGAGATTGATTATGTTAATAGCCTATATCGCTTTCCTACGCATACATAATATACAGTTTCCTCCTAAGAAAATAGTACATATTTTTCTACTTCTTCAGAGATATACCTATAAAAGTACCCCTAAAGAGTTTCTCCATCATACATCACACACACACGCATATACATGTATGAATCGGAAAAAACAAATTAAAGAAATACTAAATATTAATAAAAGTACCCCTAAAGATTTTCTCCATCATACACGGAAAGAACAGTTTTGCTGAAATATCTAAAAATTTAACCAGATACAGATCTGAAAATAATTTTGTTAGACCATCAAAAGTAACCACGTGGGACGCTCAAACATTATGATAATGCTACAAAAAGTTTTGATATTCCAGCAAATATTTTGGGCGTCCTACATAATTATTTTGATGGTCCAACAAAAATTATTTTCAGATTCGTATCTGGCCAAATTTTTAGATATTTCAACAAAATCATTCTTTCCGTGTACGATACATCACACACGCACGCATATACATGTATGAATCGGAAAAAACAAATTAAAGAAATACTAAATATTAATATTTAAAGATATGGTTAAAAGCATTACTTTTGATTTTAAAAAAATTAGCATTACGTCCTGTACGAGAACATGTAGATCTACAAACTCAGTTTTACAAATTCAATACATCAGGTAGCTAGGAAGTCTGGAATGTTATGTTATTTGTAGTACCATTCATTTGCGCACCATGAAATGCTACTGTTTGATCGAGCGCATTTATATATTGCGTTTGACGTGTACATTAAAATACGCCGATACAAATATGTCAAAGTGAAAAGTAGCGATGATTATATGTATATTTGTGCGCGCTCGACAGAGGCAGCTGCACGCATAAATTCCGTGTCAACTGAAATGTCCGGTGAAAGCGTTTAATCTATAAAATACATATATATGTATAAGCATTATGCGGATAGTTCTATCCAATGGATATCAGGTTCTTCAGTGGACCAGAGGCGTTTTCGGACATTTCGGATTTCCATCGGCAGCTCGCCCTGGCGAACGTATATCGGCAAATACGTCCAATAATACGTGCCATATTTCCATAATATTTCGCCGCGCATTACCGCGGCTTTCGTGCGCGCTCGCTCGTGCGGTGATTATTATCCCGGCTGCCTGCACGCTGCTGGCCCGATATTATGGTGTTATTTTATATTTGAAAATAAAAGCCGCGTCTTTTCGCGTGCGCGCCCGGGATTACGATTCCTGTAACAAGCCGATATCGATCGGCCGGCACAATAGCCGCGCTTCGCCTGAGAATTTCAACGTGTACGCTATATACGGAAAAAAGACGTCCGCCCCCGCTTCATCCCCCTCTTTTTATCCGCGCCCGAGAGCGAATGGAACCGTTCGACGAATTTGCAAACGGAGCAGGAAGAAATGATCATTGCACCCGATTCTCCCTGTATCCCTGGCCTATTCGCCATCCTGTCTGCCTACCTGGTCCTCCGGAGTCCTCGGACTCGGTGGCGACCGCCCGCGGGCTCGCTCGCTTGAAACAATTGAATCTCTCTTAATTTATCACCCCGTTAGAATGCAACGAATTCCACGGGAAATAAATTATTGCAGGTAGGTACCCGCCGGCGGGAATTCGGGAAGGCGAGTAATTCACGGACGAATTTGTTCCTGCTTTTCCGACGCTACCGACTTTTCCACCATCCTCTCCCACATCTTCTCCCTCCCTGGAGAAGGGTTAAAACAGTTCGGCGTTATCCTTATTATCTTATCCTCCCAATTTACGTGCGGGAACGTAGGTATGCCACTTCGCGTATCGGCACAATGTCATACGCCAATAAAATTATGCGCGAAGTAACATCAATCGCACGATTCAACGAACAACGACGCCTTGGTGATCATAAGGCGAATGGGACGCGTTGCGATACGCGTAACAATAACGAAATTAAAAGAATCGCGAAGAACTGACAGATGGTTGCGATAGGTGCGAGAGGCGAAACAATTTTGCACGATGCGCCGGTGAACGGTTCTCGTATCCCTAGATTATCCTATAAATAGCCGGCTTAGACGCGGGAACATTAATATTATGACAAGTTAGTAGGATGGAAGGCAAGTTCTTCACCCGCGGCAGGTTCTCTATACGATCTGACAGGCTCCATGATGGATAATCTGCTTATCGCTCCCCGACCCCGAGACACTTCACCAAGCACTCCTTCTTCGTGCTCGCTTCCTTCCTTCCTTCCTTCCTTCCGTCCTCTTAGCCTCTCTTTGTGCATCTCTCTTTCCGCCGTCCTTTTCACCTCTTTCTTCCTGCCATAATCCAAGAGCGACGTGAAAAAAAGAAAAAGAAGAAAGAGAAAGAGAGCGAGAGACCCGGGTGATCGTCTCTTGGCTGTGCAGAGTTTATTGGAAAAATGAAATGACGCCGGGCAATCACGACGCATCGTAGCAATATGAGAATTTTATCCTTTCAATAAAGAGCGCAGGGAAAGATGGCGACGGGATCATAGAAACGCGGCATCAAAGCAGATATTACTCATAACTCTAATATTGCGTGCGACATTCATAGCGTGCACCTGATGCAGCACAAATCGAAAAATACCGTTACGAATTTAATTGCAGATCACAAAGAGAAGGTTTTCCTATCTATCGCGCTAAGATAAACAAATATATTTTTCAAAGTCAACATCAGTTACGTTGGCTTCATTGAAATAAAAACGTTATTATTAACGGCATGATACTTCGCAGTAATTAATTCCAGATATTTTGCAGAAAAACATATTCAAGTGTAATAAATTAATCATAAAATGAGCTTTTAGCATAAAATTATTTTACAAAGGCTAATAATTTATATAATTCATGTGTGATGCACACACGTAATAAATTATTTATTACTAGCATAGGCCCTACATTAACATAAAATTGAACAACGGTATATATACCATTAGAACAAGAATAGATTAAACAAATATGAGAGAAAGCCAGTATCGGTCGCGGCAGATACAGTTTTCGGGGAAGGGGGGATATCATAGATGCTTGTTAGCATAAAAAATTATTGAACTGCTCGTCAATTTAATATGTGAATTAATTTTCCCACTTCATGTAAAAACTGTGTTTCAAGACCGACAAATATGCGGCGCGCAGTTCGCATGAGCAGGAAGATTCACAAAATAATTATTATTGGCACCAAGATCCGCCGCGGCCGATATTGGCTTTCTCTCACATTTATATTTGTTTAATTTCATCGGTCTCATTCTTATTATTATTGTACATATGTATTTTTATTGTACATTTAATAAATAAATGATCTGTTTCGCCTTAACAACGGCGTTGGCTCACATTGGCTTTTATTGTATCGTTTTTGATTTTGTATCTGAGAGCCTTACTATTATTGATACTTATTATTATTGTTTAAGAGAATAGATTAAGTTCAGTTTTCTTCAAGTATTTTATATGCACGATTCGCGATTAGATGTAAATACGCCGGCATTAAACCTTCCTTACGAAAGTTCATAAGCCACGTAAATTATTTATTGTACGCAGCCCATCCACGTTATTTACTGTTATTATACTGTTCTATATCATCGTAAAATCCAATTTTCGTAACAGCGAAATAAAAACCGACAAGTACCTCGCGCATATTTTTCCGGCATGCATTAAACGCGCGCGGCGCGATGTAAGCCGCGAGTGGCTCCTGCATTTCGCGCGCCGCGCTATTTTTTTTTTTTCGCCAGCAACACAAAAGTATATTACTTAAATTTACAAGTGTTTGTACAGCCGACATTTCGCGCTATGTTATATGCGATGCGTAAATAACGCGAAGGACCATTGCTATCGCCGAATACGAAATACTTTGATATTAAATCGCGTGTTGTGTAACCGCGTCCGCTTTTCATTATTGAGATGTCCAGGAAGTTGTAACAACAGTGCGGTCACACCAACTCTTGTAAAAGACACACATTCGCTTTAGAAATTACATCTGTAATTACAGCTATTCAGTTCCATGGGATATTTTATTTGATTTACAAGAGTTGCATATACTAAAATCTTATTTCTTCCTCATTTTTGCCGCTCAACGGCGCAAAGATTCTCTCTTAAATCGTTCTAGATTATTCTCCTCGGATTATTATCGAATGTGTACCATGTAATTCACCTTTACAACTGCGACTAATAGCCAGACGCGTGACAGGCATCGCGACGATCCGGGTCGGAGCGCGCGGTAATTCGGGATCTGCGGGAAGTAATCAATGGCCTTACACGATGCGTGACGATTCAATTACAATCCGGCAGCGTAGACTTCCTGGAATTAACCGTGGATAAAGCCGGATCGAATTGTCGCGATCGAGCCTCACCGGCACAGCTAACCGCGACAGCCCGACAAGAGCATAAATATCTCGCGCGCAAATCCGAACGGTCGTAAATCCTTAAGTGGTCGACCAGAAAATGGCGAGGCCGCCCCGAAGAAAGCCCGAATCAACGGGTCCGCGCCGGAGATTTATCGAGCATAACTCACGTCGACGTGCGCACACGCGTGTTTACATGGCCGATAGCATCACGCGTCGTCGTCTAATGGCATCCATATCGGCCTGTGCGCGTCGGAAACAGATGAATTGCACGGCAAGACGCGCCGCGAGCGTCGTATGTACCAATGAAATTGATGGCAGCATAAATTTAACGTTTGTTAGCAATAACAAATGTAATGCTATATGAAAACAGATCGTTTTATATGTGAACATTTTTACATGTAAAATAACACATGGTTTTCTTCAATAACTACTCAACTTCTAATTTTTATAAAAAAAAATTTAAATATTTTCTATAAAATAATTAATTAGATAGATGGAAACACAAAATTCAAGGAACTCAAAGATACTAGCAATAAGCCACAATCCTCTTATTACTAAAACTTCTTTTCTGCTAAAACTCTGATTTTGCTAGCCCAAGGGTCACTTTGCGTAATCTTATCGAAAACTTTGTTTTTAACAATTCATAATTATCCTATTGTAACGAAAGCGGTAAAAATGTAGTGTGGATAAATTATGTTGGCTTTAACTGCTTTCTGCGAGATTTTTCAAGAATACGACTGGCTTGAGGGTTAATGGCATAATTCGGTCGCAAGTGACGGCTCGGATTAAAGCAACCTTTGTATTGTTGGGTAAATACTGCAATCTCGAAAGGGTGATTCAATGAGGTTTATATATTGATGGCTCGCGACAAACGGAAGTTGCATTGTGGTATAACTGCGACCTGGCTCGGAGGCCATTCATCCTCCATTCCATGCATTATACAGTGGGATTAACAATAGTCTTGACTATTCGATATATCAATCCTTGTATATGATGCAAACTATACTGTCAGGTCACGGCAATGCTACAGCAATATATAATTTTTATCCCATAGGCATTTTAGAAAGCTTACCTTCTGCAAAATTTAATATAAATACTGACGATGAATCTTAGAGCAAGAGTACTAGTAGAAGAAAAGCACCAGAAGATACAATAATTTAATTTAGATTTTGAAACGCTCGTGTCACAACCAAAAGCGTAGGAAACAATTTCCAGAGAAACATTCACCGATTACTTTATAGATAGTCAGGCTAGTGTTTTCCCAATCTTCTGCTTTTTTACGATAAACTGTAAATGGATAAGCCAGCCAGTAAAATTCAAATCTCGAAATAGTTGGACATCGACATTAGGTGCATTTCTTCGCTCGGAAACTGTCGCGGAATATACCTGGCACTTTGCATTATTATTCACCATAAAAGGCGACCATTCTCTGCCATTATATCCTGTAATTTTACACCCGAACATAACGTTACAAATCGAGCGACTATGCCTAACTTTACTTTATGGGCGCATGGGGAGGCCCGAGAGCTCATATCGCTGATCCACATTCCGCTATTCTGCGCGAGAATTACTCGTTTTTCGCTTTTTATCGAGTTTCGCATAAAAAAAGAACGACACCGGCTTCTTTTTATCGCGCTTCACTCGAGCCTACGACCCTCGTAGCCTGCTCTCGAGAGGAACATCTTTCCGTCGCACACACGCTCGGACGTGCATGTATATATCCGCGCGCGCGGTCGAAATCTTTCAATGCCGTCGTCCTTTCCCGACTAATTAAATTCCCGTCGATCCTACGTATTTCTCCTATGCAGCTGAATCGAAATTCCGGGCTGCGAGATAGGAGCCGGGAGCCGACGATCCAGGAAGCCGTGGAGGAAGAAAAATCCACGTAGGAAGGAAAGAAGTCCGCGGAAATGACGAACGAAGTCGGAAGAAATGTGCGGACTCTGCAGGATTCGTCGATTCTGCGCGCACGCGTGTACTCGTCCGTGTAAAGGAGTCGATACGCGATCGTTACATGGCCCTAGAAATAAGAGAGGAGCCGCATGTCGCGGAAATCGGAAGAAAAGAGCGAAACGGTGAATGCGAGACCGCTTGAAAGCATCGACAAAAGTTCGAAGGCGAAGTAATACCCGCC
Organism: Aphaenogaster ashmeadi; assembly: GCA_003063805.1. NCBI lineage: Eukaryota > Metazoa > Arthropoda > Insecta > Hymenoptera > Formicidae > Aphaenogaster > Aphaenogaster ashmeadi. The sequence continues at coordinate 594,051 of NJRQ01000079.1, forward strand.
AGTAAGAAGTTCCGAATGTCTACTAACAATCTGCACTGTTAGAAAGAGCGACAAAGAGCAAAAGAGAGAGAGAGAGAGAGAGAGAGAGGGAAGGGAGGGGAAGAGCAACCCGAGCCATCTATCCAGCTGCGTTTGTGTGTTTGCCGCTCCCACTCGCACCCTTCGTAACGTAAACCACCCCTGAGACTCCGGCGCCATTTGCAACCCCCGTGCCGCGTTCTGGTTTACGCTTTATGGGGATTCTAATTTACAATCCGGTTCTGCGCGCTCTGTTCCTGTCTCGCTCTCCCAGCCGCATTCCATCCGATCCTGTGGTCCGCGGATGCTCCAGGAACTCACCCTCGTTCCCGGCATACAGGCAGGCAGGAAAACTTTAATAGAGCGCGACTTCGGAAAAACAGGAACTTCCATCAGGTGCCGCCGGATATTACCATACTCAAACATCGAGGCCGAGTTTGCAAGGAGTCGATATACAAATAGATTGTCCGGCTTCTCTCTTTCCAAAAGTCTATACATATTCTGCTTGGCCAAGAAAGAAATTTCGACGGATCTCGATTATATGTATATCATCAGATACACGGAAAGAATGGTTTTGCTGAAATATCTAAAAATTTGACCACATACAGATTTGAAAATAATTTTGTTGAGCTATTAAAGTAATTATGTAAGACGCCAAAAATAATTGCTGGAATATCAAAATTTTTTGTAACATCATCATGTTTGAGCGTCCCACGTAGTTACTTTTGATGGTTTAACAAAATTATTTTCAGATACAGGTATCTGGCCAAATTTTAAGATACTTTAGCAAAATCGTTCTTTCCGTGTAGATATATACAATGAAATATAATATTCTGATATTCTAACAAAAAGGTTTATTAGATGTAACCGACACAACTGGCCAAATTTATTTAAAAAATCACAAGGTTTTGACCATTGGTTCTGGTCCTCTTCAGGTCTTAATAAATTATCATATATAAATTAAGACGAACATTCTAGTCACAGAAAATAAAATAGTCAAAGACTAAAAACTTTCGAAACTTAAAATATGTTCAGTAATTAAAGAACGTGTTAAGAAGCACGCCTGTAATACTCAACCGTTGTCAAAAGAATTCTTTTGTGACTACTGATATATCTTCTTCTGACTTGACTCGAACAACGTTCTAGATTTTTGGCTTTATTGGGCACTACGCCACATTCAGAGAATGTTCGTCTCTTAATTTATATATGATAATTTATTAACACCTGAAGAGGACCAGAACCAATGGTCGAAACGTTGTGATTTTTAAAATAAATTTGGCCAGTTGTGTCGGTTACATCTAATAAACCTTTTTGTTAATTATTCACTGGCAAACAAAAGTTTTATTTGCTTATTTCTGAAATTTAAAAAATAACGATTATATAAATATGTAACAGAGTTATTGCATTTTATCTGAATCAAATTCAGAAATAATGCATCGTTGTATGTTAGCTTTCACGTTTTCAACAATATTCTTAAATATGCAAGACGGAGTAATAAAAATTATTTATATTTTACTTCTTGTTAAGTAACCGATCAATATAATATCAATGAAAAGTATTTCGCGAACATATATACTTCACCAGACAGAAAGCAAAGTTCTTCTCGATGCCGAAGGAACATCTTAACGTGCACGGCACATCCGCTTTAAGATCGTAAAAGTGCAGTATTTAATATGCGATGTTTTATTGCGCGGAAAATTCAGGGAAGCGACCGTCGTGATAGACGTAAACGCGCGGCGACAGATTCTGACAGATCCATCACGCGTAAACGGAAATTCCGAAAAGGCAGTCACAACGTCCTCGGAAATTCGCCGGAAATCGGGATCGCGCGGCCGGAATGCCGCGCCGAGCGTCTCGCGCTCGAAGAGCACGTTCGAAGCGGCTAATTCTACCGTCAATAAAGCGGGACCATCCAATTACAGGCGTCCTTCCGTAAACGTCGTCGATTCCGGGCGCGGTCGCCGACTCGCCGGAACGCGAGATAAAGCGAGAAAAAGGACGGGCGGCACGGAGAGTGCGGGGATCGAGTCGGCGGGGTGAAAGAGGACGATGGAGAGGGCCACGGTGGTGCTCCGATGTCGAAATTAAAGTCAACGAACCGGTTCGCGCGGGATGCACCCGGCGCCAATTTGCTTCCGAGGGCTTCTCGCGGCCCTTTAATTGGAACCAGATCGAGGTTCAGTCGCACCAGCTCCGCGAGATTACGCGTGATTAATACCCGACGGCGCGCTTGATCTCGCTCGAAGTCGCGCCCGAAGTTAACGTTACCGTTCTTCGAATTACTTGCAGTTGCAGCGCGCCGTTGAGCGTCCTGAACGCGCGTTCTCTTCATCGCGCGAAGTCCTGAACAAACAAGCGCGCACTCTGCTTTCACGAAAATGTCCGTGCGTTGATTGCGCCAACTTTTACAATGTATCTAAACTAGGCTGCGGATATTGCTGTTACTTAACTACTGCGCATATTCCGGTAAACATCATTTGTTTGAGAATAATCGATATCGTTCTACATAAACCGAGTTTTGTAAGGATAACGTAACTTCTTGATACAACAATGGGGTCGATAATGCCGATATTTGAAGAACGTAATATTAGAATGTAATATTTTGATACATTGTAGTTACGTGACTAAAAAAAATTTCCTGAAAATTGTCGAACATTCAAAATAGGATATTCGACATTTCATTTACGTAGCTCAATTAAAAATCGAGCAATTTTAAAACGTATTCCTTGTAGAACATATAATAAAAGTCATGTGTAGGGTTTATATGACGATACTTATCGTAAATCTTGGAAACAGTCAAATATGTATATGAGAGATCACGGAGCGCAGTAGTAAAACGAAATCTATGTCAGACGTAAGTCGAGCGTTTCAGTGGAATCCGGCGAATCAGGTCAGACGCACGGAGCAATACCAAGAAAATGCTCGATGTGAAACGAAGGCGAAAGGTATAAGGACGAGCATCCAAGAAAGAATGCTGCTCATAAGTGTGTCAGCAACAAGCGTTAGGTGCAATTGGAATGCGTGATATTAACCTTCGAAGGATCGATGACGCCTAATAAAATGATAATTTTATTTAAGGCAATACATACACGGAAAAAAAATTTTTCACTACCATAGCTAATCATGATTTGCTAAACTGAGTTTGCTGTCGTGATTATAAATTTCTAAACTACAGCGAAATGTTTGCTGTAGTTTAGAAATTTATAATCACGACAGCAATGAAATAGATATCACAGCTAAGATTTTGCTGTCCATATATTACGACTGCAATTTAGTTACCACACGCAGTTTTTAGCTACGGCAGTTACTTTTTTTTCCGTGTATGTGTGTGTGTATAAAACGTCTTTTCCCTACTGAACGCTTAATTATCATAATTTGATTAACTGTGATCGCAAGTGATAATAAGCAAGGCAACAAGAAAACGTCTTGTTTGCGAATCGATTAATCTTAATTAACACTTTTAGGAAAATAAACTCCCTTAATATCTCTGGAGGCGGAATTTATACACGGCTTAATGAAATATCTGCAAATAAAACTCTTCCAAATGAAAATAATTTTTTCAGTTACGATAAGCCTATCTCTTAGTTTTATGATTAATATGTACTTATATTGTTAGTACGTTTTTTAAATAAAATTTGACGTTAATTAATTAAACTTTAGAAGAAATAATGTAACGTGATCATTTTAACGAGATCAGATAATGCCTGACTATCATTCATTAGCCGTTCTTCAACCAATTTTAAGAATTTTCTTGAAGCTTCTGTCTAGTGTTCCGCGTGGAAGCGAAATTTGCACCACGCCATCGCAACTTCCGTAAACGTTTGACATAACGTGCGATACATCGAGACACCAACAGGGACGTTTTACCAAGCGGAGGTAGGAAGATTGAAAAAAGGAAAGACCAGCCAAGCGCACCTTATGCAAATCGCAGGGTTGGATAGTAAAACGGAGACGTAAAGGCGAGGTAGCGCCTTCCCTTATTCTTATATCCGGTAACTCCCATAAACTCGCTCCCTGGTCTGTATCAACGAGACGCCGTTTCCCATCCTACTTGTTTTACGCGAGCCATTGTCAGAGGAAGATGGGCTGTAGACCGGCCCTGAAGCGAGAACTCGCTCGCTCGCTCGCTTGTTCCTCGTCTCCTTCGCTCGTCCATCCTTATCCCATCGTCCACGGACATATTGCGCGGACGTATGGCATTCACGTTATGTACGTATCCCCCCGCTGGACACACGTGGCTCGCGTTGATATACGTATGTGCCGTCCCGACGCTATGTGCACCGGCTGGAAGAGGAGCGCTCTTTGTTACGAGAACGGCGAATTGCGTTATCGGGCCTTCTCCCCTCATCTTCTTCCCATCACTATGGTCGGCACGGTTATCTTTGACACTATATGTATAGCGCTAGACGTTTATTACATACTGAAAGGAGGTGAGACTTTCCAGGTGACTTTTAAGCTCCATATCATCCTTCCCAGCTGCAGACGTGGCTACGTCGCGGAGACAAGATGGACATTTTTAAATACTGTTCTTAATTTGCTAATTCTTATATCCGGTTTATGTGTTCATCGTGTTTGGATTTTTATCAACATTTTATATTAATAGTGTTAAAAACTAGATAAATAACAAATATGCTTCAATAACGAATTAACCAACGCAACGTTTTATTGCTCGTATTATATTTAAGTTACGTAATAGCAGTTTTAATTAACCCTTTAAGGCCCAGGCATCGATTCCGTTAGAGTAAAATTTACGATCAACGATCACAATAGTGACTTGTTTAGCAGGAACACCATTGTTTTAGGAATTGAGATAGAGAATCTAGCTCCATATAAAACGGATCAAGAGTATTATATCGACAGAAACGCTACTTTATCGATACAAAACATTTGGGAAGAACTCAAAGTGAATGTACATAATTATGTACACTGGGCTTTAAAGGGTTAATATACCATAATGGTGTCGCTAATCCATCAATAAACGCATCTGTTTTTCACTATTTTTTTTATGTTTTTTACGTAAAAGCTTGGAGAAAATAAAAAATGTTGATATCGTCATTAATATTTATTTTTAAAAACTCGTAAAAAAGTAAGAGATAAACACGGTAAAAAAATTTCATTTTACATAACACAACTGATAAAATGTAACTTATATATTTTATATATTCACAATTTTTAATATAACGTATTATATTTTTAATATAATAATACGTAAAAAGTTTCTTTTGAAATCCGGCAAAACAAAAAAACTTGTTTTTAGAAAATATTTGTACACATGTAAAATAAAAAATTTTCATTTCAAATATTATTAACTATGGAATAGCAAGAATATTTTTTTTCTTTAAAAACCTTCTCTCAGTATATAGAAACAGATGTGACAGATAAAGAAAGAAGAGAAAACTGTGATAAAAAATAGAAATTATATAGTAAGAATAATGCATTTATATGTGTGGAAAATTCTATGCATCTTCGTTAATATTATAATTACGCTTCGAAAAGCAGTTAAACAAAACGATAAGGCGGTACTAAAATTTTATTAGAAATTATTTGCGTGATACATACAAAATAGTCTAAACGTTTGCGTTCCAATCTTTTAATAATTATACTTTAATAATTGTGAAAAACAACTACATTATTCTAACATTATTATAAGATAATTTATATGAATAAGTAGAAAAATAGGTATCATCGCGGTATAAGCATTGAGCCTTTCAGCAGAAACACTACAAAATACAAGCATCATTAGAAGCATCTGAAAAGAAACATGATTCTTGCCAGTATGTGATTAAATTCCTCATTTAACAAAGTATAAACAATCTTTTCAAGTGAAGATATATAACTTATTCACGCAAAACACGTTTCCGGGATGGAATTCCTATCACGTAGGCTGTGAAAAGCTGCCGTCACGCGTTGGGTGAACGCAAATTCGGGCAAAGTTTACCCTGCTCGATCGGAGAGTGCCGCTTCCGCAGGGGTGTGTACGGGGCGTAGCGCGCAATTGCCGGACGTTGGCGCAATTAGGAAACAACTACGTTGGCGGCCAGCCACTCGCTCGGGTAGATAATTGGTTTCCTCTTATTCCGTTGTCTCGATTGCCGCTCGAGCGACATTCGCGAACTGCTAATTGGCGCGACGTGTATCCCGCACCTATTCCGAAGCCACCCCTATCCACGTCTTTCTATTTTCAGACAATCCGAAGGCCTGAGAGATAAGTGCGGGAAAAATGTCTGTTTGATTGATTGCCTTGAACGATGATCTTCGCGCTCGTTTCTTTATTTTACAAATAAGATCCTTGTCTTGTTCTTTTTACAACAATGCGAGAAATCGAGTAGGAATGATGTAGTCGTTATAAATTTAGACCATATATTTCAATTCTACACATAATCGACAGAAGTAACACGAGTCTTGAAAAAATTTTAAATATGCAGGGGGTAGACAAAATAATGTAAATACCTAAAAAATACACTATATTTGTTTGCTTTGTGAAGTTCTCGTCGAACTGTTTTTGTCAAAACAGGGTTTTTAAGATGGATATTGAGTTCTGCTGTCACTTTTGTTGCGGTAGTTTTGTGTTGTTTGGACACAATCCTAGTTAGTATTCGACGGCCCCTGTCAGTTAATTTTAGTTTTCGTCCACTATTGTTCTTCGCCGATAAAGTCTTACCATGTTTTGTGTATGCTGTCATAATCGTGGAGACTGTTGCTCTTGAAACATTAAACAATTGAGCTGTTTTAGTTACAGACGCTCCTACTAAACGAGCACCAACGATTTGTCCTCTTTGGAAGTCTGATAAGTCACTCATTTTACCGTCCTAATTTTAGCTCGTACTAATCGTAGCTGAACACAACATGTAATATACTGATATACAAACTAGAAGGTATAGCGAGTGAAAAGAGAAACAAAAGATAATCGCAACATTTATTTGTTGTCCAGTGTTGCCAACATGTAAAAACTTACGGTATAAAACATGGTGTTCATATTATTTTGTCTACCCCCTGTAATTTGTAAAAGAAATACAAGTGATTTTCTTTCTAATTTAATATATCCTCCTCTCTAGATTTAAATTACAGAGTTTGCGATAATGGTACTGACTTTCGATAAAATGACATCTAAGATGCGAAAACGTATAACATAGTTAGGGATATTAATCACACTTAAATCCCTTGTCGTAATTTTAATATAAAATCTGTCTTAGTACAAGATGATGGATAGAGTTTAATAAACTTATATCAGGTATGCTCCAATTTTTCTCACGCGAGAATACGCTGTGTATCGTACCTGTATTCAGCGCAACTACACCGCGGAAACTGCAAAATTGGAGCGCGATCCCTGTAGGATCGAAGACAATACGATATTTTTACGCGTCGTTTTGCTAACTGGGACTTCTATTCCCCGCAGTAAACAAGGGATTATCGTTCGGGGCACGATTCCAACTTCGCCAGATTTATTTTACAACTAATATTTGCTAAGGGCGGCGGCGTAGCTCGCTGCGGCGGAACTCCGAAGCCTCCGTTATCCCGGAACGCATGTCGCCAAGGATAGTAAGAACCCTATAGAGACTCGCAGTAAGGGGAAAAGTAAGAAACTGGCCGGGCGCTCTCGCTGCAAGACGGGCTGCGATAAAGGAATTTATGTCGACGCGAGATTTACGTCCCCTTACGCTTTTACAACGTACGCGCGAGGAGCCGCTGGCACCAACGGCACGTTCAGTACATTCTATTGTGTGTACACGTGTATACATGCACACATATATAAGGTGCATCTAGCGTAATCGAGCAACTATGCGCGCGACAACGTTGCACGAGTTTGCGGACAAAACCACCGTTGCAGGTTTAGTCGCACGTCATTGCATATGATACACGTATGCATTTTGAAATATCTTCTCTCAAAAGTTGGCGTTGACATACAAATATCGGAACGGAAGCGAAACGTGACTTTTAAAGACGCTGCCGAGCGGCCCTTTTGCCATCGTTTCGACGACAACGTGACGCGCGAAGAATCGGCAAAATCTCCGAATGGACAATATACTCGAAAACAGGATTAATTCCTGTTTTTTCATTTGAACATGTGTTTTCTACTCTTTGAATCCATCTATACGTTTACAATACAAACACCGGAAAAAATTGTTTTTATTCGCTAGAAATTTGTTTTAACCATACTAGAATTTACTTTAATTACTAACCAGAAAATAAATTAAAAGATGTTGTGTGGCGTAAAATTCTAATAACTAAGAAGCAGTTTATGATGTACGCGTTTTACTTTCGTACGCGCCAACTTTATCACGCTTTACGACGACAATCCGTCGAAAGCACCCTGTACACCTGTTCCCGTACGTAGTTACGTGCATGCAGTTTTACGTTCGAGAGAAAAAGAAGAAAAAGAAATAGAAAAAAAGAGAGAGAAACATGAACGGTTGAATTCTTTGGAAAATCGCATTCATCCACTGCACAGGCAACAACCAGCAATTCTTTCGGGCCACAGCACCCTCGCAGAGGGCCGCAGGGGTCGGGCGACCCCTTAACCGAGTTTACTTCCATCTCGGAATCCTCCCCACCGTTCTAGCCACTCGACTTCACACACATACACACACGCACATTGCCTCATTCTCACTCGATTTTCCTCGAGCACCGTTGGCCGCCTCTTGACTTCGCCTCTAGCACATCCCCCTAACACGTCGGAGGTTTGAACTTGCAGACTTAGGACGCTCGCATGATGAAATGGGATGAGACAGGACGAGACAATGGGTTGTATGAAGAAAACGGAGGATAAACTCATATACAGGAAACGGCGAGTATAAACTCCGTTTTATATGAATAAGAATGCTAACTTTATTCACAGTCGTAGGTTTTACTTCGTCGTCAAGGTATGTGTTCAAAGATGAGGAATTTATGTTCAAATTGGTATAAATAAAATGTACTGCACATTCCTCTGTATAAACGGATACTCAAAGTCACTGTGTGCATGTAAAATGCATTTATTCACAGATGCGAGAAAAGTCAAGTTGCACGAAGTGCGTTATAACGTTAGTGAAAGAGACTGAAAAATGTAATACGAATTCATATCCAGACGGATAACTAATTAGTAACAAATAAAAATAAATTATATTCCAAAAATATAGTACTAAAATATGAACAAATTTCTTTGAAATTGCTTTATATACACAAAACGCTTCTCAAAATTACAAACTCTCGTTTTTTAGAACGCTTTAAGAAGTCACGAAAGGACTATCAAACTAACAGGCGTATTAGGCATGTTAAAGCCCACTGAAAAAGAAGAAAATATCGCTCTCGAGGGTCGTACACGGTCCGCCTAGAAACGTCCTTTAACCACTCGACGCGGAACCAGGCGACTTTCACGTAAACGACTGCGGAAACGGAAGTGCGACTAAGAGAGTCGGTTCGCCGACGAAAAGTGTTGGAGAGGTTGGTCACGACTGTCGTGGAAAAGACAAGGCGAGTAAGTAGAAACAGAAGCGGAACGGGGAACAACGCAAAGCTTGCGACGGAACAACGCGCTGCTTGCAAGCGGCGTGTAATGCGTTGCGGCCGAGCAAAAAGAAGGAGAGCCCTCGCGGGAAAGCTTCATTAAGCAGACACCGCTCCGGAGAGACGGCGGTGGTGAAGTGGAAGGAGCGGAGGATGAGGAGGACGGAAAGAAAAGAGGACCGAGAGAGAAAGAAGGGCCCAGCATAAACTGTCCCGCTTTGTGCGGGAAATTGCGTTTTAATTCCCACATTCAGGGAGGAGGAGAAGGGGCTTGGTTACCAGCCGGCGGCGCTCGTATACACGCCGTACACGACCCTCATGCATTTTACATGGTCACCACCTGGCAGCGCATTGCGTCGCGCTGTGTAAAGGAGCGGTCGCGGAGCCGCGACGCGGGAAAGAGGCCGCTTATCATCAGCGGGCGAAACTACCCTCGGGACTTTCGTCGCGGTGATTCACAAGGCCGAGAAAGAAGAAACTCCAAGACGGAAGCAGCTTCCAAGAAAGCAAGCTTTTATTTCTGTAAGGGCGGATTAACGCGAACTTGAAAGTAGCTCTCTAACAGAATCCTACATACCCCTTCATATTTATCCAGAGATTATCATGCTTATTTATATAGCCATTGTCAATGCGTTTCATAATCGAATATCAATTATGTGATACATATTTCGCAAAGATAAATCAATTATAATATGTAATATGTAAAAATATATTTATGTATACCTACTCAAATTTCAAATGAATTAGCTAAAGTTTGACTAGACACCGACTCGCTGGACACCTTCATATGTATAGACGTCCACAGCTTCATAATTTCTGTTATTAAATATTTTCAAACGTTCTCTCACTTTCAATAATAATAGACGTACTTTATGTGAACAATGCTTATTTTAACGGAAAAATTTCTAACTCATGATTATATTAACTTGGACATTTTCATACTCAAACCGTTGTATAAAGCGTGAAGAATAGATTTTTGTATTTTATTATGAACGATACCATTGAAGTTCGTTTGTGACCATATGCCGAATTTTAATTTTTCCGACAACTTCTCAACTATTTTAATATGTGACCTTTAATTATGTAAGTTAAGATGAAATTATTGTTCTACACTGAAGAGGACTCGAACCGTGAGTCGAAACGTATGTAATATTGTTAACATTATGCGATTTAGCGTAATAAACGCCCTTTAAGACCGATTTGATTTTATTGATTGTATTTGCACAAATATATCCAGTGCTGGCTCTTGAGGCATTCTTAATTCGTTATTTAATTTAATTAATTTTGGAGCCTTTATCGATTTAACTTTTAAATATTTTCATAATTTAGAATTAGATTAAAATCTTATTCTAGTAAAATCAACTTGAAGGTAACTGAAGAATTAAGTTAAATCTACTTTAATCCTTTTCGTAAATCTTTTAACGTTAATTTTATTCCAAATCACAAATCTTCATATACACAATTCAAGAGAAGTGAACGGCTTTACGACACCGCATGCATTATGGAAAAATATAGGAAAAGTATTTCAATATAAAACTGCTGCTCATTTGCACTCGATGCGATGCTTTACGGACTGTCGCATCTTAATGAACGCCACTTTTATTTCTCCATGCACAGCGCCGATTTATTGATCGTGGACCCTCGCAACGTACACCAAACCACCAAGTTTCCATCTCGGCCGCGGTGATTTACATAAAAAACGTCCGTATTCAGAACCGCATCTCTCATGAGGCGATAACGTGCGAGATGTAGTGAGTCGAACATAAAATTCCTAAGTGCACGAGAGACAGAGTACAACGTTTGCGAACTTTGCAGTTACTTTAGCGGAAATTACATCAGACTTTTTGCCAGTCCGCCCTAGCTACGCTTGCCAACGAAATTATAAATCCACCGCCGCTTTTTACGGTGCTTCATATTCTCGGTCATTTAATCGTACACGGCTACCAAACCAGATATACATCATTACCGTCTTTTCATCACCCTCGTGCGCACTTCTTATCGACGGTAAAATGCGGCAGAAAAAGAACGCTTCTCTTCATCCTTTAATCTTTTGAACAAGTGCATCTAATAATTTTTTATTAATAAATCCGTTAACAGCAATTGCCGTTTTCTCGTGTTTCGGTACAAAATAATAATAATAATATAATGGAAAACAATGTTTCTGCATTAAATATTTTATACATCGATATAATTGTAATTCATGTCGGAGACGGAAAAGTCACATCAAATCATACTAATGGCAAGAATACGTTGAAAAGCGAGGTAGGTAATTCCAGAATTGTTTACGGGAAAACAATTACTGAGTTAATTGCGTTTGAGTTGGTTGATCCATACAAGCTTCGTTAATTCCACTGTCTAAGTACTTGGTGAGAGGTGCCGAATTAATTTTACCGCGCATGTCGAAGACGTGCGTCTCGTTCAACGTTGTATTTGTGTGTGTTTGTGCTTTCGTGAATCGTTCTAGATTGCGCATAAAGCGCAGATCTAATCGACTTTCGTTTGCCAAAGGAGACAAACATAGCCTTCTCCTTAACGAGGCACGTAAATGACAATTGCTATAATCGTCATCGCCTCTAAAAAATACATCTGATTAACGAATAACAAAATCTGATCATACGAATAACGTGAGTGATACAAAAAATGTGATAAAATATTTGGAAATATTACAAAATTTTTACAATGGTAAATTCTAATTTTTCCCCAATCATTATCTTTAATTCCACAATAGATCAGACAATACGAGAAGCTCTTAGGAATCGATATGATTGCATAATTTCAATAATGCTTTACGATTTTCAAGTTATGCGATATGCCTTCTCGACTTTTTGCGAGATCTAAAAGAAGAAAGCTGGGAAGAAGGATGGAGAGAAAGAAGCGCTCACACAAAGCCGATTGTGCATCGACAAAGAGGTGCAATATTCTTAGTGCCCCGGGGAATGTAGATTCGACGAAGCAGACTGACCCGCGGGCGAAACCTGCTCCGGCTTGCGCATATACTAACACTTTCCTATATTACTTCCACATTTCTTGTATTACTCACATTTCTTGCATCTCTCTCACACGCCTTATTCTCTGACTTTATCCCAAAAGTCGACTATTTCCAGTTAATCCTACATCGCAGAAATTAATGTTGCATTATATACACCGAAAAAATTGTATTCTACTCTAAAATAAGCACCAAGAGGATCTTCTTAGTTTAAGAGGAGAATCCGTTAAACAGTATATTCTTAAGAATATTCTCTATAATATAATATTCTCTATAAGAATATTCTTACATGTTAAGAATATCTCTTTAGAGGATATACTGTTTAACGGATTCTCTTCTTAAACTAAGAAGATCCTCTTGGCGCTTATTTTAGAATAGAATATAATTTTTTCAGTGTATCGATGATCTACGTCGCAAAAGATCCGAGAAAACACGATATATATAAACAATTATTTTTAGAAGAATTCACCTCTCTGTTATCTTCTTCTCACTTGGTATGCAATGCATTGCTATTAACCACACTTGTTCGTCAAGTATCAAAAAATCTTTGCCGTGGATTGACTAGCAAACGACGATTGTGAATTCTCTCTTTTTTACGCTCTCGCGTTTAATCTTTCGCCTCTCCCGCCATACTCTGTCAATTCGACAGTCGGTGCCAGCTTTTTTCCGAGTTTCACACGGCAGAGCGTGGAATCGTTCTCGTTTACGGTCCATTCAAACATTCCCGAGCGAAGTTTTCAAACGCGGCAAGGGTAGGAAATCAAACATATTCGTATAAAGTGTGCTACACGAATTCAATAGAGTATCGCTAAAAACTCTTGCACGAAATATCGCGGCTGCGAATTGTGGTATGGCTCGCAAATATTCCATCGTCGCTTCTGTCAGCGCCATTGCGCTTTTCGTTATCCCGATTTTCGATTTATATCATTTTTCATTTTTTATACCTCACATTATACGATATTCATTACGAAATAGATATAATTATTTGTTAACATAATTAATTTAATATAATTTCATATAATTTGTTATTTCGTTTAACAACCATTAAGTTTCATCAAATATCACATGACAATATGTTTTCATACATTTTGTTATGAGAATATGATATAATAAAAATATTATACGAAAGAGATAATAAAAATTTAATTTTCAGGAAAAATCGATTTAAAAAAAATATTTATTTATTGTTACTGAACTTTCTTTATATCTTCGAAAATCACTCTTTATCGCGCGAAATATATATCATGACATTTTTAAACAGATTTTGTACAAAGACATTTTCTTACAGTTTACATTGTATTCCATAGAGGTTATTCAAAGTATTTAAAAAGTTCATTTTTTCAATTATTAAAAGAATAAACATATGTATCTTTTTTATTCCAAGTCCATTTTATAAGTATTCCTGAAATTACCTCATATATGTAATAAAACATACTATGTGTTCCATTAAGCTGCGTATCCACCAAAAGAACATAGAACATAGAACAACATTTGTGTTTCTATCATTAATATTTGTGTTTCTGTTGCGTGTTCCCGTAAAAGTTCCAGTATGTATGTATGTATGTGTATGTTTCTTTCCAAAAAAATTCCTCAATGTTCCTTTGGTGGATACGCAGCTTTATAAAGCGCAACATAAAAAATAATAGAACATCTTGCATTAATCATTATGAAAAATGTTAGAGCTATCTAGATCGATGAAAGATGCCGCGCACGAGAAATAGTGCGAATGATTTATCGAAGCGTAAGCTAAACAACATCCAGCGAAACATCACCGTTCATTAGTAAACGCGCAAATCTTTCCGAGCCACTTGGCGAGGGTCAGTCGCTTCGTTCGAGGAGTCTCACGGGAACGGGAGATAAGTAAAGAAAAGACGCACGAGGAGCGCTAAAGCGTGCGGGGAGATAACCGAGCAACCATAGATAAGGGTCGGCGGTGATTGCCCTATAAAATATGTATCTCAGCGTCGACCTTTTCTCTTTTGTACGACGTCCCTTCCCTCTCCCCGTCACATGTGTCATCCCTCTACCTTCATAACCGACGTGACCATCTTCGATCCCTCGAGCAACAAGCCACTGACATCGAGCTATCGTGAATTCAGTCCTCTGTATAGGGTGTCCCAGACGTGAGATATACTTTGCATTATAGATAATAGGAATCAAGCTTACAAAAATGCCACTCGCTTCCGTACGAATGACTAAAAATGCGATAAATCAAATTTTAGCAACGAAAGCAAGGATATAACAAAATTTTTCATTTTCTTCAAAGTTCAGATGGAGTTTCCTTAAATACCTGTAACATTTAGGATAGCACTAAGCGATCGATGACATAGATTTCTGTTAGGTCAGGGATATAACAAACTAACATGGTAACAATAAGTAAGAACATTAGGAACAAGGACATCGAAAATTGAGAGTGGGAGAAGGCTTTCGCGATTCTTCGAAGTAGGGATAGAGATGAGACAGAGTGTGCAAAGTAAGGCGAAGAGGCGATAAGATCGGAGGAACTCGATCGACAATAGGAGAACAAAGCAATCTGAAATTAAAAGTTTGTTAGAATGAGGGATAGTCCGCGCGTTTCGTTGTAAAATCTTATATTCACAATAATAAACTTAGAGATTTTTGTTAATCCGTTAATATATAACCGCTCGTTTATTAGATTAATTTATAACCAGAGCTTACACACACCTTTGAAATTTGAAGTTACAACACGTTAACAAAACATTGAATGTTGAAAGTTAAGTTCTACTGCGTGACGTCAAATCAGACTTTCAACAAGAAGCTATTCGATTCTAGATTTGTCAAAGCAGGTATGAGCCCCCACGTATGCGCGTTATACGACAAACATACTTGTCTATAGGTCTTTACGCGCTATACGAGGCGTCCTTTTCGTGTCCTTCCAGAATCCTTTCGGCCCCTGTTTACGATTGTTTGTTTCTGTCCGCCGAATCTCGGACCTTTTACCCACGTCACTCTTCTTCCTCCTTGCCTTACCCTCGTGGCGTATATTGCCCCCGCGGCGCTCTTTGTCGGAAGAGCTCCGCAGAGTGGATGGGGGTGCCATAAAAGAAAGTGGCAGTTTCGATGAGAGAACAGAAACTTCGATGGAAGAAGCGACGGCGTACCCTTTGCCCCCTCTGAACGTACGAAAGTTTGTATACGCGAATTCACACTCCGCCCGGCTGAAAAAAGCACGACGTCGGGCGCCGAAAAATATTTCGCGGCCTCTCGGTTTCCTTTTTCAATCCTTTTGGCGGCGAGTGCCGGCTGACGTGATTCTCAGGGAGACGCGTCGTAGGACAACATACCGAAATTATTTTTGGCCCACGGCCACGATTCCTCACAGTATGTCGTGGGGAAGCAGCATCCGCGCCCGCGAACAAACTCTCTCGCGTGCGTTTCGTTCACGCATTGCCAACAATACAAAGTATACGTATAAGTACAACTAAAGAATTGCTGAAATTTGCTTAATTGTCGGAATGATACTCTCGACAATTTTATTATTTTATTCTATCAGCACACAAGTGCGCTATTAACGCTTTTATTTCCCCCCCTTGATTTTTAATGGACATAAAAATGAAATGTATAATATAAATATGGAAGTTATTTGTTCCAGTCAGTTTGCGCGCGATTCAACATTCCAGATGTGAAAAGATTTTATCGCAAAAATTTGTAAAAATATTATACTAAATATTACATGAGCTAAAAATTGAGAGAAATAAAAAACAAATTTGATGCAGCGCCATCGCCTCGTCATTCTCATTGTCGATAAAGTAATACTATAGATAATTTCTTCGATGCTTTCTACGACGAATGCATTATCGCGCGCAAAGACGCGCGCAAGGTAGAGATATAATTTCGTTAGAATGTTTCTCTCTCCAGAAGTTTGGAATCATATTATTACAAAGTTCCACACAACTACGACATTGTCCTGCGCGTTAACACGAGCCACTGCGGCGAATTGCGGCTAATTAGTTACACGATCATCAAATATATCGCAAAATTTATCTGTTCACGTGAGAACGTACGGAAAGTTATTGCGAATGTCGAATATTTTGCGTCAGTATCTATGCACAGATATTACATGATACAGGATACAGATTGAACATGAGAATTGATAATTAAAATACGATCAAATATCACAGAACGTTATATTCTGAAGTAAATTCGACCGGTCATAATTTATCGAGCTTGTAGAAGTTCCTTGACATTAAAGTCTATATAATTTGAATCATGATTATAACAGATGGTGCAAGTTTTAACCTTTGCGGTCCTATGTTTAACTAAACTCGACATAATGTGTAGTCTATCGCCTAATACTTCAAACATTCGAATCTACGTGATTATAATCGACAAATTATATTTTTGAGATCTCCATAAATTCCCCCAAGCAATAAATTTTATTTTTGATTCATGTAGACTTGATTCATGTTAACCGATTAAGATGAAGTTGGGGACAAATCACTTGCTCTTCGCTCATTCGCGAGAAATAGTTTTGATCGCAAAAAGTTAATCAAAGCAAAGTATTTTTGGTTTTGCAGACGCGATAAAAGAATCCACAACGAATAACGCGCGACATGGACGTCTGCATCTCCCTGTGACATCTAAACCGTCCTTCCGCTTTGCACCATCTTCAATTTTTCGTATCGCTTATCGATATATCACGCAAGCAAATGACTCCCGTCATGGCCGGACGAAAATCTGTTTAATATTAACGAGAGGTCACGAACGTCGGAAACGAGTCTTACCGAGCGACGACGTGGCCGCATCGAATTTAAATTCACGCGAATTTTGCGGGCCCGTGGAAAATCCGTAGGAAAAATCGACGAGGAATATCTACATATCGACAAGATGCCGTAGACACAGGCTCGCATACTGAGATGCCTCATACGATATTCCGCTATCTCCTATGCGAGCCGCCTATTATATGGAAGGAAAAAGAGAGATCGTCGGGGCACTCATCGGAATATTCCGCCTTGGAAAACCTTGCGCCATCGAATTTTCTCCGGACAAGCGTTTATTTTGCACTATCTTCGAATCGACTCTCATCAAACATGGAGAGAACACGTCGTTGTAAATAATGCTCCTATGCAGTAGATGAAAGGACAAATATCTTCACTGCAGATAGATTCTACGAGACAAAAGCGTATTTGCAGAGATCTTTTGACTTTGTATAAAATTGTCCGTACCATCGCAGAAGCGTGCGAATTTTTACGAAGCGAATTTTCAGTGATGAATGTTTAAATGCTATCAGATAAATGTGCATACGTTCGTGTATTTAGATTCTTAAACACCTACTCTATAATCCAATCGTGCCTGTCATCCAGACGATAAATGATGAGACTATTCTTGCAATTTGCATTGTTAGTGGGTCGACTCGGCGAAGCAATATTTTATAAGTTTCATGTGTAAAATATAAAAAACAGTGACAAATCACAAAATAAAACATTCATATATTTATATATCTTCGATCCTCTTTGTATGTGTAATATTTGATCAACATATATTTCAATATAAGTTTAAAATTCATCAAACAAGATTATTTACATACTTCCATAAAGTGTGAATTTTTTATTTCTAGAGATATATCAATCGTTACATATAAATGAGTGATACGAGAGGATGAATTATTATGAGTGCTAATATTAATATTAGTATAAGGTCTCTCTTCAAAATACTTTAAAATTATATGCAGTGTCTTTTAAAGTGCGTTAAACATTCTGAGGACTTTCATTTTCGCAACGATAACATGGAATAAAGCCAGTAAGAGAGCGGGAATGTGTTTGCGGGTGATGTGTGGACGAAGAAATGCATTTCGTTACTTCGCGGGCAAACAACGACGGTGATCCGGGACATGTCAGAATAATGCAAACAAATTGCGCGCGTTGCCATTTGGCACTGATATTTGTCCTTCCGAAAGTATCAGACATGGCAAACTCTTAATAAGGCGGATATCATGACGGATATCCGGAGAACTTGGCACGTTTTGACGCGTAAAGAGGGTAAAACAGGATTCATCCGGGCGAGTAAGATCGGGGTAATGCTTTGACACTGTTCCCCCACGCGGGAGAATATGCAGAGCTCTCAGGCTCGCATTTGTCGAGGCGATAAACGTGAATATTTTAGCATTTGACCCGCTGACGATATCACGTCGCCCTAAGAGAAGATTCACATCCTAAGAGATTCACTTTATCTCCGACGCCCCGGTAGGGGAGCGAGCAATTCTCGCGAGCCGAGACACAAGAAAAGAAAGTGGACGAGCAAATATAGTCAAACAAACAAGTTGAGAAAACAATTGGTAGCGACCGAATAATCGAGTTTGATTTGTTTGAGTACGAAATACGTGGGATTGGCTAACACTTCGAGCAGGTGCGAGTCAACAGTAAATTTATATAACTTTAAGGAAAATTTATATGTAATATTATAATGCATGCGCACGCGTGTGCATTACGTTACTGCGCTCGAATTGATAGATATTAACGTTATTCATGTTTGGAATATTAATATTCAATATAAGGATAGCCGAGGGGTAAACCGCTAACCAAAATTGTGTACACCAATGCCTAGTAATGCCCAAAATTGGCATTACTAAGTACACAAAGTACACAAAAGCACACTAAAAGTACACAATTTTTGGGCATTACTAGTGAATTGTTTATGTAATGCCCACTAATGTGCCCTAGTAATGCCCACTAATGCCCCAAATCTGTACACCACAATACCCTCAGCGGTTTACCCCTCGGGAATAGTGTATCAGTAAGTTACATTGGCATATCTGGCGAGAATATCTGGTAAAATTTCAAAAATTCGAAAAATTAATTTTGAAAGTCTTGCGTTTATTAAAAAGATTATTAAACGATCGTTTATCGCGCGAAGGGATATAAATGCAAGCAATTTAAAATTGCCGTTGAAGAATACGTTGATAATGCTAGAAAACGGCAGTGAAATATAACTGCCCATTAATTCCAAACGCCCAGACCACCTAGAGCGACCGAGCTAAGTAGTCGTTCTTTCTTGGGAGTATATGTCTTTGTCTTTGCAGAGTCGCGATTACGAGACTAGTTTGTCACGCGATAGTCGAGAATCACGGAATCCCATCGGTCTTCAGAAATCCTACTGCGTCCAACAGCGTCCGGGGCGTCATGTATCATACAAACCTGTGCAGATGTCACGGGCAATGATTACAGTACATGTTCGCATCACAGTTCAGAACTCATCTGAATCAATTACAATCTATTAGATGTCTAGTTACCGCTTTAAAGAATATGTCACCGTTAATTAATTGATCCTAATGGATATCATTTGGATATCATGTTAGACCCATAATGAAGCACATCGCTAAAACCCGTATAATCAATATATCATCAACATATCTATGCGTATGTATAATATGTATAATAGTTAAATAAATGCAGGCGGGAATTCATCGTAAACACATTTGAACATTACGTCAGAAAAAGTTCAAACTGGACGGCTGCATTGATCTCGAGAGGATTCACCTATACGACACAAAGGGGTAGCGTTCCGCAGCAACGATCGGGTCGGGTGGTGTACCTCACTTCCGATGTCTTCTGTGCGCCAGCGTTCGCTTTCGGGCGTTACGTGAACTTTATAACTCCGAAGGAAGCCGAGGGGGTGGGTGGTAACAAAGCAGAAACTGCGACGCTGTCGTATTCGTTTCACGTACTTCTCGGTGGACCAAACAGAGATCGGTTGTCGCGTGAATTGACCTTTGGCATGTGTCGGAACAACATCGATGTAATTTCACTGAAACGATCAAGGTACGACTGTCGAAGCAAAGTAGGATTTTCATCGTATCAACCATTAGTTTCGCCCGTCAAACACGTGTAGCTTCATCTGAAATTTATCGCTTCCGTGTTTTTCGCGAATGATATAATCATGATCGGAATTCCGTTTCTTAATTTTCTGTCAGTTTTCAATTTTTTTCTGGAGATTAACGTGAAAATTATCAAAATCGCGAATCAGTCGAGAAAATCCTTGGCACAATATGCGCGATATATGTTTTTCTTTCAAGTTTCTTTCAAGTAAGTTTATCTGGAACATTTAAGCGTGAGAAATTACGTACGATATTACGTTCCGCGATAAAAGTTACTGCTTCCGTATGTTCTTTAATGGACCATATCGCGCTATAGTGCACTTACGATCAAATCTTGCACATTGTTAGAAAAGGAAGCTACCGATCGAAAGATCCCACCAACTGAACAAGACCCAACTACGTCTGGACATTTAAGCTGGGCTTAATCATTTAATCCATCGACATAGATCTCTTTGTGTCGGTACAATGGGTCAAGCCTGGCTAGAACGGGCCGTAACTACTTTCAATGCCGTTCAAGTAACTCCATGTAGCTACCGCTATCCTTAATCGGATCTTCCTAACTTTTGTGAGTCGAAACTAAAATCGGCTTTCGAAAGAACCGAAAAATTCCAAAGTGAGCAAGAAGGAACACTGAAAGTCTTGATTCTACTTAATTCAAAGTCAACATCAGCACGTTAAGTTTGCATGAAAAAAAGAATATTTTGCTAAGATATGCATAAAATATGTGACTGATATTATACATAGTTACATACGTATATATAGTTATTCAAGAATACTGTAAGAAAAGTTTTGTATATATGCGTTTTTATCTAATCATTTATCTTCCGCAGAAGTTATTGCACGAAAATCATGCAACCATTAAAAATATCAAAGTTTACTGGACAAACTCGTTTGTGTATAACAAATCTGCAACGGGCATCTTTTAATCTCGTAATGCTATCCCATTTAAACAGCGAGCGATTTAATCATAGGATTTCTTAAAATAGACTTCAATCAAAGCGCACTGTATTCCGAGAGTTCGCAATTTCCCGAAGCGACAGCTGCAGCTGGAAAAAGGTGGACGAAAGTGAAATCAAATAGGACGGTCGCACGGTGCACCAGCCGCCCTAGATTTCTGATGCATGCAAAACTTGAAAAGCGCGTCACGCTGTAACTGGGACACGGGTTGAAATACGTCCAATGTCAACGATCACAATCCGCGTCGCGTAAAATCGATCCCGTAAATAGCCGAACTTGGGCGCGGGAGGGGAAAGTACGCCAATCTCGACGATACGTCGTAAAGTTCCAGCCATCGAGGTTGGTTGGAATCGTTTCTCGTGCCGTTAATCCGCCGAACTTTTTACGATGCAACTGCAGCTGTCGGTCCTGCCGCGACTGCAAATGTACAGAACGAATGAGCGAGTGCGCGAGCCCATTGTCCGCGACACGTCACCGTTATATAAGAGAGGAATTAAAATTTCCGAGCTTTCCTGCTGCCGAAAATCCGTCGTTGTGCGAATGTAACAGATGTTCAATATAGTCAGTCAGATTCGGAGCATTGTCGTGAATAAGTAATAAAGCGAATAACAAATGAACCGTCAATTGACATGCATGGAAAATGACGATCGCAACCGGCTATTTAATTACTTATGCAATATCCTATGTCCCTCCAGATGTCGTACAGTTTCTTTGAACTATGGACATTAAAGGTAAGAATTATTGGAATTTCCGATATCAAAGCATAAATAGTTTGCAAAACGAGTAACTGAGAATTATAAGAGTTTGATGAACTCATAATTGTAACCAAATATAACAAAAATTTATTTTCTAATTAAACTTAAACGTTTCATTTAAAGCCTAATACTCAAGATATTTTATATTGAATATTAAAAAATTCTAAGAAGAGAAGAATGACAAGAAATATGTGACATAAGAAATACGTGACATAAGAAATACGTGACATTTAGCGCATTCAGGCATAAGAACGAGGTCGCGTTGATAAAAATAGACACTATCGCGAAACACATATCCCTCGAGGATACCATAAAGTAGAGTATCTCGTTCTGTAATATGTTACATCAAACAAACGTAACGTTTTGCGTTGGTATGGCGTATATCTCCGCGGAGTTGCGCCCTAAATTATTCGGCAAACGCCGATGACTGTTCCCTCACGAATATTCTCTCGCGTGCCTTCGTAGTTATGCAGAACATATCGCGAGTTGCCTCTTTGGATGTAATTACAACTTGTAGTTCCTAGTATCTTAGTTTGCGGGGGCAGAAACTGAGCGAGTAATAATAATCGAGGCCAGCCTCGGAACGGCATTCGCGTACTTCCGTTCGGCAGAATGCTCGTATAAGCGAAGAATAGAACGAACAAGAAAAAAAGTACGAGAAAAAAGAATCAAACTCTCAAAAATGGAAAACCAAAAATTTAATTGTGCTTGAAAGTGCCTTCTATTCAATTCCTTTTGCGCATGGCTTTAAACTCTTTAAATTATAAAGAAGATGTATAGATAAAAAATTGTTGATTCGAAATAATATAAGTGCCTGAACTCTCAAAAACTCGAGGATTTACCTTCTTCTAAAAAGCAAATTAAATCGTGGTAATAAAATGCACGTAAGTATTTAATTTCTTTATATTGATCGCTATAATTATAATAATGTTATGATAAATTATATTGTAAATTTTGCATAACTATAATGTTAAAGTCGCAATTACATTTTAAAGTTGAGTATTTTGCAATTAATAGACATAATTATTCGCTGAGAAATGTTCTCACAATTTGCAAAGAGTGTACAGTGTACACAAAGGTGATCCTTGACTCAAATCGACTTGTTGGGGTTAACGAAATACATATATAAAAGGATATATATATATATATATATACATATTATGTCATTATGTGTGTAGGCGACATTTTCCCAAAGGTGCACAAAGAGACGGCGAAAGAGGCAGCAGAGACGAGGGAGGAGTTGACGGAAGTACGTTCTCGCTCTTTGAACTCTCGTTGAGCCGCGAAATCTTTCACCTCTGTCACGTTTTACTCACACTTCATTCTACTCAGCGTATTGTTAATCAGCGAAAAACGAACGTCTCTTTCCGCGTTCTTAGCGTGTAAGGATCTCGGCGAATATGATAATTAAGGAGTGAAATATGAGCTTTTAACAATTAACGATGCGACGGTATTGAAAAATGTCGACTAGACGCTCAAATATCACGCTAACCATAAATTTGATATATATTTTTTTAATTGCGTCGGATTAAACTGGAGAAGCGAGTCAGCTATCAAATTACATCGTATCGCACTCACTACTCATCAGCCATTGACCTAAATGCGAGTAGCACATTCAGAAGATTCGAAAAGAAAAAAGTACACGCCTGCAATGATGCGGCGTATCCGTGTTTCGTCTGGATCTCATCACCTCATACGAGTCGCCTATTCGCGAAAGCATAACGCGAAGCGGATGCGTAACGAGAGGCGTGGCTGAGAGAGTCGTTGGGATATTTTCTCAAGTGCATTCTCTCTCTCCCGACGTCGTCGTTTTCCGGCGATGAGCGTCGCGGTTGGCTCATGCAAGAGAGCAAGATGTGCAACTACCCCTTGTTAAGCGTCACGAATTTTTTCCGCTAAATCTGCCAGCGTGTCAAGGTGCCCGTCGAGATTTATCGTCGGGATAAAAGATAAAGGAGAAACAACGGGGTTTCTCTGCTCTGCTTTTTCTTTCTCTCCTTCTCTTTCTCGCTCTCGCTCAGTCTTCTTTCACATTCTGACATGTCTGAGCGAATTTATCGAATAACAGGAAAAATGATTGATGGTTGATATTTTATCCCGCCGTCTCTTCTATAATGCCTTTTTGCATCATGTTAGAAGAGAGCGCGTTGCAAAACGATAGTAAAAATAAATTCTCGAAGGAATTTGTTCGTTTTAAGAACTGACAAAGAGTATCACTGACATCTTTCTCGATACGTCGAGATTGTCTAGCAATATATGTACTTTCTTTATCTTTTCGTGATAAGCAAAGCACAGAATTCCATAATTACTAAAAAAAACTAATAAACATTAGCTATAAACTAATCTTAATTAGTTAATTATAAATAAAGTGATTTCCAGTCTGTCGTATTGCAGATTTCTAATAACAAATAATCAATAAATGCGTATATACGAGACACAGATACATGGGCGCCTATTAGGGGGAGGGCAAGGAGGGGCATATGCCCCCCTGGATTTTAATTTTTTCAATTTAAAATGATTTTATGATTGACAACCAGATAATTGTTATTTATACACTTAAAAATAAAAATCTGCATAAATATTTCTTTAAAAAA
>NJRQ01000079.1:624368-672230 GCA_003063805.1 Aphaenogaster ashmeadi
ACAAAAATGGTACCCCTAAGTGTATTTACACTCTGACCCCCCTTGAAAAAAGTTATAAGAGCGCCCATGCACAGATAAAAGAACCTTTTTTCATCTCTCCCTTTTCTTTTCCCCTCTTTTTATGCAGGATGTTACATTGGTTTTGATCAAGGCGAGAAAAACTGCGATTACAGAGGTCGCGATGCAAACCGTAATAAATTGCAGCGTTGTTTGTTATTTAGCCGATCGCCATTTACAAACAATATAATGCACGCGGGTATGATACGTCGCTGGAATATTACGTTTGCGACCCATATCCCGCGCGTTTAAGCGCAGCTGCGTTAACGGAATTTAAAATAGCGGCCGACTTTGCTGTAATGCCGACGCTTGAATGTTTAACGTACATCCGCGCTGAGAGCGTATTTAAATATCGCGGCGCGCTAATTATAGATTAATATTACACAGGATCGGCGCAACGCTCTTTGAAGACATAATGGAAAGCACTATGTGATTGCCACTTTTCACTTGTTTGTCCATTGGCGCCGCGCTGAGTAATTGACAACGACCGATGGAATAAGCGACGGTATATCGTAAATAAATAATCAACCTGATTGCAATACACTCGACGCTCGACGTGCATCCGACAAAGTGTCGATTTCAATGCTTTCCCCGGCAAATTTCCGCCCCTTTAAAAAGTTCGAGAGCTCTTACGGGTCTGAAGTTCTTTTTTGCTAGATTCAAACAACGAAGTATTAAAAGAGATAGGAACTACTTTCATTGTAAAAACATTAATCGATAAATATATGGATTATTGTTATAGCACAATTCGTAAAAAATATGTTTAATTTTACGTTAAATTACGAGCCAAAAAATGCGATTGAAAACTGCGATTTCGTTCTCATTGACAAGTAAATTGACAAGTAAATCCGTCGCTCATAAGCGAGAAGAGGCCTCGTCCGACAATGGCTTTTATAACGGCACAGCAGCGACGCCGTGGTCTGTTCTGCGTAATTTCATCATAATTGCCAAAACAACCCCGAAACAACTCTCGTTAAAACTGCCCCCGGCTAAAGCGGGACCCAGCGTAGCGCTTTGAAGATGCGGGGACGCCGCACCAGGATACATTGCGGAAAGTCACGGCCGAAATTGTCGCAATAACTGCCGGTACATCTCTTGCGGAAACGTCTCAATTTAAATGTACGCAGCGAAACATGGAGTCCAGGACCGAATCGAATTTTGGCTCATGCTAAGCGATGTCGCGCGCGATAATTAACATTGGAATTGTCGGTCTCGTTACGACTAGAATTCTATTATTTCGAATCTGGATAATTGATTGAATCCTTAATTGAACCTGACGAATAATTATGAATAAATAATGAATGGAATCGGACATCGAAGTAATTATTGTTAAAAACGTTAGTAGCGAAACACTTGACATTATCGGAGAAATTCTGGAAACCGTGTTCAGTGAAACGAATAAATTGAATTCGGCGTTTAATACTTCAGTAATCAGATAATTTGAAATGCAACCACTACAATGATGTCAAATTTGCGCTTAATATATGTATGTATCATTTATGAAATAAATAAAACAGCTCTTAAAACCCTAAAAATGTTCCTCTTTCATATATTAATATAATATTTTTGTTCAGAATAAATTTTAAAAATACATCTCTCTCTCTCTCTCTCTTTTCGTCGTTATCTTTTTGTATTTTGCAATTTGCTTTCAGAATACTATCTAAATATCACATTTTAAAAATACACAGACAATATTTTAAGAATTGTGA
The DNA here is from genome assembly GCA_003063805.1 of Aphaenogaster ashmeadi. NCBI lineage: Eukaryota > Metazoa > Arthropoda > Insecta > Hymenoptera > Formicidae > Aphaenogaster > Aphaenogaster ashmeadi. Next base: position 626,135 of record NJRQ01000079.1, read on the forward strand.
ATCTATAATAGTTCTAAATTAACGGATTCAATTCACATTTTTTATCATCATCGCGACAATTGTCGACGGGCCAGTAAAACACTATTCGTTTTCCAATCAAATCGCTCGGAAACATCAATGCAAACGTTAATTCGAAATTCGATTGGACATTCGCCTCTCTATAAATATGGCGAGCAATGTATCCATGTTTCAGAGCTGCGCTTAGCTGCGATAAGAGATTCGCACACAATGAAACCGAACAAAATATGCTGACGGCACGATTTCATGTCACAATAAAATATCGCAACTAGAATCGTGTCGAACATCGAGCCGACATATCCTGCCGTTATACGAGACCATTAATCAATAGCGACTGCATACATTTTCATATTTGCGGAAATAAATTCTAACAGCGTTACATTTTTATTACGTTGAATTATCATTTGCCCGCACCCGTATTTATTGCACGTATAATTTAACCCTTTTATACGATTCAACGTTCGCATTATCCGTGGCAATATACAGTTTCGTTAAAAATATGCAAATAAGGCTCGATTATGAAATGAAAAGTCGCATTGCGAAGCATTAAATTATGATCGTGCATTGTTAAACATCTGGTTAATTGGCGGAAACATGCGGTGATATTATCGATTCCGTATAAATTCCATCATGATATGTATTGTGTCATTATATTATGTGTTATGTCTACTTCATCAATTGTTCATATAAACATAATGTACAATTTTATTGTAGTAAAGACAATTATTCATATGATTATCTGTTTATATTTTTCTGCGCTTAAGAGGATTTATCCTGGAGCGCATAATAAATAGCGATATCTATCTCTATCTATCTATCTATCCTGTAATTATTATAAAAATATTTTAATCGCGTAGATTGATGAATCTCAAAATGAACAGCTTAACTATCTCCATTTCCGTTGCTCATTAAACAATGCTGCCCGCTTCTTCAAATGCTCGAAGCATACTTGAAAGATTCAATGAAAAGCTCTCTTGTTCCGGTGACCTATTTTCGCCGCTGTTTTCTATGCGTCGTTCCGAGATGAAATTTAGGTCGAAGAGAGAAGATCACGAGCACGATTTCTCGCTATAATTCCACTCCGCGGCTGTTCTAGCAGATTGTTAAAAAAAAATTTTCGATACAAGCCGATTTCGGCAGCTTAACAACGACGAAATTGCCAATTTGGGTGCACAAAAGTCCGAAAATGAGATCTCTGGAGATGAGAACTCATCTTCGGCACTTTACTGGCTATTGTACAGCGTATCATAAAGCAGAAGATATTTCGGGCAGAAAAAGCATCTACATGCGATGTCGGGAGATCACGAAAGCGTATAAATAACGGATGGAATTCATTTTTAGATAAGCAATAACGACCAAACTGAAGAAAAGACTGATCTCTGTTGCAAACGCAAAGTTTCAATTAATGTAGCATAATTAATAAAGTTTATAGCATTCATATATGTTTAGATCGATAGCACGTTGCTTTGAATATTACGAGATTGTAGATCTTAACATTTACGTTACGTGAATGCGTTCTGAAAAAAATCAACGTAACAGAATCCGATGATTCTGTTCTTTGACAAAGGGACTATAGACATAGAGAATAATAGTGATATGACTTAATTCTTAAATAGATAGGATAATTATAAGTGACATCAATTTTATAGAAATTAATAATTAATTATACATTAATGAATCTTTTATTCTTAAACTAAGAAACAATTCGAAGAACATAAAGTTTTTGTTAAAACAATCCACTTTATTGGTTCTCTCGAGCTTTCCGCAAACGTAATGCGATGTTAATATCGCGATTCAATAACGATCTGACAGAAGTTGAAAGGACTCGTTCAATAAGGCATTAACTCAATTGTAAAAAAAGAAAGGGTGGCAAAGCGGTGATAATATTGACAACTAGTACTTTCACGCCTTGGAAACGCGGAATCGAGTCTTCACGACCTCATTTCAACAACAATCGCACTCGGTGCTATTTAATCTCGAAACATGGTGTAGTTATTGTTGGTACAATATCGATATTGGCCGCAATTAAACACAATATGACAGTACCGTCTTATATAAATCGCCATTTATCTGTCTAGTTTATCATTTATATATGCATTTGTAAAGATACGTCAAAAGAAAAGTATATAATTATCATTTCGAAATAAAAAATTTAGAATTAAGAAAAAAAATTAAGAATTAATTTAAAAAAATATGCAACAACTAACTTTCAATAAAAAGTTGCATATACAGCAATTAAAATAATATAGATATAACAATTCTGCGTAACATTCATGAAACAAAACAGTTGAAAACATTAAAGTTCATTGCAATCGTGCCTGCAAAAGATAAAAAAACATTTTTAAAAAGCCTGCGCCACCGTATTGTGGAACTCTCAACTAAGATATAATTTTTACCATGAATTTAAATTAAGAATGTTCTTTTTGTCTCAACCGCATTCCAACGTTTATTAATTCTGTTATATTTCAACGTGCCGACTAGAAACATTATAGCGGAAATCTCACACACAAATCGCGAAATTATGGAAGATTAATAAGATTAGCGAGAATCCTCAAAGCGATACGATTTTCGCTTTGGCGATGATAGACCTTGCAGGTCTATTTCTAGCATCGTTCGAAGAAAGATTACGTGGGACCTGTTCTTTATCGCTGCACTGGACTGCACTAAACTTTTCTTTCTCGTTTTCGCCAAACTTCAAATATATATCTATTTCATTTTAAGTACAACGAGTGTACACTAGTTCAGCCACAAAGAACAGACCCATGATCGCTTGATAGTGAAGGCAAAAGGGAATATTATAGAACGGCCAAAATCGGAAGCATTACGACGAAAGAAACAAGGATTAGAGACGCGAGAGGAAAGGACGACGGTAGCTAAAATGTCCGTCTGGAATTGTCTGAAAAAGCGACGACGAGAGGCGCTCTCTTGCCAGACCAATTACCCTCTTTTCTATCACAGTTCCCTCCCTCTCCTCATTCCCTCTTTCTCCCTTCTAGCTCCCTACTAGCTCCTTCGATCTCGCACCCTCCGTGTCGCAACTCTCGTCCTTACGGCAGAAATTTCGCCCGTGTTCAGTTTTAGCCGCAGAATAAGGGATAAGTACCGAAGTCTTCGCCTGCCTCTCGACCCTCTTGGCCCTTCGCGTGCCTCGTCTTCTTCTCCTTCTTTGCTCGCTTTACCTTACGTTTTCGCCGTCGACAGATTGACTCGAGTAGCCCGCAGCCACTCTCGAGATAGCCGTTAATCGATAAGTGTAGCGCGAAATCGAAATAAAACCTCCAGACCCGTCTCTCTAAAGTACGCCGGACATGACCGAGCGGGATATTTAACGGCGACGTCCGCGCTCGTGAAAAACGCCCACGTGCACTTAATTTCAGAGGATCGTTAATGTCAAGGTGTATTGTACTTTACGGCGGGAAGCGATGGCGTAAGAAGTCGGATAGTATCAAAGAGCTAATCAATCTTCGATTTTCATAAAACGCGAAATTTTTGATCCGCTTTTTTCATTGTACAGATTAATACGCGCGATAATTCTTTGTTTAGATATCGTTAATAGCCCGTTATCTTCAATTTTGATACTTATCAAGATAACTGGTGTCATTAAGATTATCTACAGCGAACGATATCCCTGGCAATGAATACGAACGAGCTTTTTCCCATATTCTAAGCACGTCTAACAATGTACATATCATGTATAATTGCGAACGTGTATTGGAATTCCTCGAATATATGCCAGTGACAGAACAAGCGAGTAAAATAACGGACATGTGATACAGAGTATTCTGCGACTATCGTCAGCCCTTTTATGCACGGATCCTTTGACTCATTTGCGATAAATTTTTCCTGATCAAAAGCTTTTGATTGGACGTAATTCCTTTGCAACTATACAATGATTTAAATTAAAATTCTATTGTATATATGCGAAGTATCTCTCAACCACAAAGATTATTCAACTCGACATTCGTTTAGGACAAATTAATTCCAGATTACTTAAAAAGAGAAACATGGAATTTATATATTTTTTAATCACCCATTAAATGGAATTAACAACTTTTCGCATGGTGCTAGTCAGCGTCGCCGAGTTATTACGTATTCCGAAAACGGGCGATAAACTTTTAATTCCGTGTGATGTGCACGCCTACTCTCGTTCCGTGCAGATCGATAACGAGAGTGAAATTGAAATCGTTCGCCATAGTACGGCCCGCGTTTCGGCTGACCCCATCGGCAAGATCGAATGAAGTTCAGCGATTCAATATCCGCCGATTTGCGCGTTGCATGTCGATGACAGGTAAGCCCGTTACGATGAAGAAATTATTCAGTTCGGAATATCAGAGTGTGCGCATCAGGCTCGCATAATAACCGTAATAGCAAATGGTATAATGATATGACGCCGCAAGCATAAATCGCAGTAATATGAATCGAACACTAAATATCACAAATGCAATAAACATATATATACATATGTAATAACCGAGGGATAAACCGCTGAGGGCATTGCAGTGTACAAATTTGGGGCATTAGTGGGCATTATAGGGCACATTAGTGGGCATTACATAAAAAATTCACTAGTAATGCCCAAAAATTGTGTACTTTTAGAGGTGTACTGTTACACTTTTGTGTACTTTTGTGTACTTTTAATGCCCAACATTGGGCATTACTAGGCATGGTGGTACACAATTTTGGTCAGCGGTTTACCCCTCGGTAATAACTAAATAGATAATAAATAAATAACTAAATAGACTTCTTCGACACTCTAAATTAAAATTAGATTTCTTTCGCGAACAAAGCCTTAAATCGCGTAATAGTGAGTCACTCAGTATACAAGTTATTCAATTAATAAAGCGGATTTGTTTAAAAACTTTTTTTTAAATGCAAAATCCTGTTCCCGTCGCGTCACTCGTTTTCGCGCGCGCATTATATTTTCGTCACTTTTAACTCGAATCAGGATCGGTTTGCGACGCGTCGGCCGAACGTGCCGCAAACCGATTTTCCGAGCGCAATTAAAATCACGGATGTCAGAAACTTCGCGCGCACGACACGCGATACAAAATGCCACGCTGCCGATGGCGGTGCGGCGGTAGTAAACCGGCGGTGGCCCAGTTCGCCCCCGCAGCCAATTAGCTCGACACACCCCCGCGGCTGTATTCAAGACCCAGCCTTACGAATTCCGGCTGTAGCAAATTGCGAGTCGCAATCCCCGGTAACTCCGGCACGTGTATACGCATATGTGCCGGTGTGCATGAACGCACCCGCGCGCACTTGTAGTTCCCTCTTGTCCCGTTGCCATTGACAAACAACATCGCTTGGCGATACATTAAAGGCTGGACGGTTCTGCAGTTCGTCCGTAGCGTCTATAGCTGTACGACTGCGGTTACGTTGTTTGCACGGTCGAGATAATGATACGAGCATCCGAGAATCGGTATTCAGCTGCGCGCCGTCATTATAGAAGAGGAGGAAACGGCACGCATATAGTTGAGAGAAGAAACTCTTATTAGAATATAAATTTCATATAAATAAAATATGTCATGTAAATATAAACATGTAAAAATCAAATCAAATTTTTCCCGATGTCGTCCTTCACATTAGGATATATACGTTATACCGCATAATATTAACTCTTGCAAAGTTACTCGTCGTGTAATGCGACGACAACCTCAAATGTGAATATCTATCATCAGGAGGAGATATTTCGCAGAACATTTGCATACAAAGAACACCAGCACTAGCGAAATCGGAGCAATTTCAAATGTATAAAAGCGCGAATGAAGACATATATAAGCGACGTCGAGTCGTTACGTGTCAAAGTTATCAGTCGTGCTGACGAAAGCATGATTTCCCGACTGGCGAATTCGTCTGGTGCACGATTATGCGGTAAAATAATCGTTTCGGACCCTTCCCCTCGCTGTGTTAACCCGCTGCTTCGCCTAGTTTCGCCCCTCGTTTCCGGCCGATTTCATTCCGTTGCACTTCCCCTGCGACCCCGTCTGCTCCTCGATCCACGATCCATCACCATAACAGTTTTCCTCTCGCGCCGGGAGAAAACGCGAGAGACGACCCGTTGTACGGCTTGCTCGGAAGTTGAAAATAATAAATGGTCTCCATTAGGCGGCCGACTGTCCGTGTCCGTTTTCCTACGGCCGGGCCAGCTGGACACGACTTTACCGTAGATGCTCCGTCTCTCTAATTGCAAATTTCGAGTCGTTGTCGTCGCCGATGACTCGCGTTTATCTCGCCAACGAGCCGCTTACGAGAAACGACGCGATTGCCACGTCGGAATCCAGAAATTATTCGGCGCAATTAATCGCGACGAGGGGAGACGGGGGCGGGAGGGGAGGGAGGATGAAACGAGAACTTAGCGACGGGCTCGGGCTTTTCCGAGGTTTCGAGACGCCTCCGGGATGAAAGTCGGAGTGGAATTCCGCGCGAAGTGCCTTCTACTTTCAGCCTCGGGCGTGCGCGCACCTGTCGAATGTGACGAAGGAATCCACTCGGCGGTACAAAGAAGTTCTCCGATCCATCGAGAGGCCCGGTGGGTGCTCGAGCCCGCTCTCCTTCCTCTTGTTGTCCGCCCTTTGAGAAAATCTCGCGAGTTTTTGTGCGGCAAGATGTACATATAAGAGGTCGATGCACGATGAGGTTCTCACGCCGTAAAAATAAGTTCGCGCGAAATGGAACAATTCAACGTTTGAATTACCAAGCCATTTACACGGACGAGGTATTTGAAGATATTAGAACTTGGACTGAACTGGAAGCATATGTCTGCAATAAAAGCCTATCGACCTTTCTTTCCTTCTTCCCCTTATTTCATCTAACGATTTTTGTCTTACGAGGCCAGTATGGTTAACCGCGTCGCAATAAAAAGGGAAAGAAAAGAAGTATGCGAGAGGAGGGCCGTAAAACGTATGTGTAAAAATGTAATGAGAACAGATACACGTAGCCCTTACCGTTGACGAGATTATCCGGCAACCGTTCTCTGTATATGCCGACGCATTCGCTCCACGTCTTGCCACGCTTTCGCAGTAACTTAATAAACGTTAAAAGCAAAACGGTCCCCGTAAACTGTAGAAACAAAGATAAGTGTATTAAACGGATTTCAAGTGCTTTCCGTTGCTGCGGCAACAAAGATAAAGTGCATTAAACGGATTTCGCTTCGACGCCGGAGACGATGACGAGCCACTTTGTTAATTGAGTTTCGCCCCTACGGTCTCGGGAAATACTTCGCCGGTCCGGTATTAAATAGCGCGAGTTGCATTACCGGCGAGTATCGACGGTGCTTCCGCCGTTGAAGGAAGAAGAGTGCGCGAAAGGCTAACTTACGCCTCTATGAGCACAGCTAACGACGAAGGCAATCCTCAAAGCTTTTCAATCTGCATTCGCTCGCCTTTAGTTTAATCGAAAATCTCGAAAACGCCATAAATCTATTATTTTTTCGGCAATTATGAGAATTAACGTTTCATCAATGATTGAGCGCTTCGTAGAATTGTTTCAAAGAAAACGGTCGAGTTGTAAAAATGGAGGAAGGAGATTTATCCGCGTAACCCAATTTAAAATGTCTATCAAGAAGGAACAGGAACAAGAGGTAATTAAATCGCGAAACAAACGAAAGAAAGCGCAAATAAAACTACGAAACTGCATTAATTCCGCTTTAGTGCGCAGATAAGTTAACTGGTTCCTGTAACTGTTTTTGCAATGTATAATCTGCTTTTCCATAAGAATAGCATCGCAAAGATTGTAACATCATTATTATTAATCTGTACAACAACGTTGCTTGCTTTTTTAGATTTATTCAAATACGAATAATGTTCCCAGTTTTATTCAGCGTTCGCCAGCTACAATCAATATTCATTTTTCACATTTTTTTCACTCGGATTATTTCCTTTCATTTGTTTCTATTTCATCAAAACTTTCAGTCAAAGCTCTCTATAAAGATTCTGTTCTTATAGAGAAAGCTTTAGAAATATCTTTTGAGAAATATCAAACATCTTCAATGCGCCGTATGACTTTTCAACGATCCTCCAAAATTTTTAGTCGGCGCAATTGTGAATTTCGCGAAACTTAGGAGAAACTTCACCGTTATAAGATCCAGATCGAAATGCGGACGCTCAGCCGAATGGCGCCGTCTAACATCTGGTACTGACGCTACTTGCTGTTCGAGCGAATTAGCGTGGAATGCGTCTCGGTGAGAAGCAAGTTCGCGCGCTTTCCTCGCCTCGTTATCGCTCTTCAGCAGATCCACGCCGCAGAACTTTGCGAGATCTACATGAGAATAATAATAGTCGCGTTCTTCCGCACTTGTCTCGAAGTAAATTTCCGCATCTCCCATCGCGTACTTGCGACGCTAGTACAACACATCCTTTGCACGATACTTCAATCGCAATAAGATTATCAAGCCTCTACTAACAATAAATTCGGCGTCTATCTTCTGTATTAGATATTTAAATGCGTGGATAAAATTTTTTGAGAGAAATTATGTCGTATAAAAAATTGCCAAATCATTTTTAAATTGTGCACAGCTAAAATTGGAGGAAATAAAAAGTAATATTTATAAGCACGGCATCGTGCGATTATTTTTATAATAAATTTATATGAAACACACTATTACAATACGTAGCTCATAACGCTTTGACTTTATTAACTTTCGATATCGATTTCTAATAAAATTTTTGTATTGGAAATATAAGTTGATGCAACGCAATACCTACATCGAAACAATGTAGTTACCAAAATCCAGCAACATTCTACAACCGAAAGTTAAATCTGATTCCGCAATTAAACGTAAAAAAAAAAAATAAACCGATTACGCGAGATCCAAAATTTGCATGCCTGCATGAGTATCTGCTGTGTTGCGACTGATCGGGACATGATGAATCGCTGAAGGTAATCCAGTAGTTTTATCCTGCATCCCATTTGCCGCGGCAATCCATACAAAAGGGAAACTCGCGCCTCTCGCGCTCTCACCCTCGTGGCCGCTCTTTGATGTATACTCTACGGTTCGTTGAATTCGTTTCATTTCCATTTCGTTTATTTCGCCTCGATGTTTTTTTTTTCTGTTTCCACGCCGCCGTTTCGAAGTGGCGGACCACCGGGAGAGGGACAGGGTGCACCATCTGACATTCGCGCAGCGCGCATTTTGATACGAATGCAATCTCGTGTCAATCCTAACGCTCCCTCCCCGGAACTCGGAGAACGCATCCCGGCGTGAGCATCCTACGTTAGGGAGGACACAGTCAACGTAATGCCATAAATATTAATTCGCGCGATACACATCAACGCGGAGAGATATGGAACGTGATTTACCGGAAGCGATAGTTTATGGCAGCGGCACGAAGCGACCGCCGCACCAGACCCGATCCAGGGCGTCACCACAGGTGGCGACTCCCTGGACGCTCATTCCGCATTACACATTTTCGTATTCCGCAGCGTACGCAATTATTACCTTTCATTTACTCGCTCGCGCACGGTTTAGTTCCGTAAAGCTGAACAAGATACGTCAAACTTTTCCACATATATATCGTATTCAAATTTCCATTTAGACAACTTCTACCACTTGTGGCTTTTAAGTAGCAGAATAACGTTTCCATTCATCATGCAACGAACTAGTGGCAGCTGTTTTCTGTTAAAGAAATTTCCAGGTGATCATTTCTGCCGCACGAATATGCGCATTAAGGAACTTTCGATGACTTGGAGAAATTCCATTTGCATTATACCTCGCCACTTTAGAGACTAGATTCGGAATTTGCTGTGTATATCGTAGGAATATCCGCCAGCTGATTAAACCAAGCCGACCGCGTCTCTCGGGAGACGGGTTCGAGATCCATAAAGCCGTTTCTGCACCTTCCGGGCGTTCATTATGTGAATTGATACGGGCTTCCAAAACCATCGAGATGTTAGTCGGAGAGGTTTGATTAAACAGAAAGCGAGGATCGTCGTTATTCCGCGGTTACGCAATATAATGTTTCATATTCGTTCTAAAAAAAAAAAGGCGGGGAAACGTGCGTGAAGGAAAATAGGATAAAAGGGAAGGAGGAATACAAGGAAATCCAAGGTGAATATAGTACCATCCACTGATAGAACTTGTTTCCGGTTAGTTTGAAAGAAAGGAAAGCCGTAACAACACTTTGGCTAGATGCACTATTGCCAGTCTCTTCTTTAGTCTAATGCGATAGTTACCAAACTGCAGAAAGGATAGGGGAAAGAGGGGGGGAGAGAGAGAGAGAGAGAGAAAGAAGGGAAGGAAAGAGAAAGAGAAAGTAGGGAAAGAGAGAGAGAGAGAGAGAGTAGGAAAGGAGAGAGAGAGAGAAAAGCAAAGTAGGGATAAAACGGGCGTGGGACCGCCGAACTAATCAGACTCGACCAATCCGAGTCGTTTCCCCGCGGAGAAGAGAAACGCTTCCTCCCAACGGACAGAATAATTTAAACTTTCCCGCAAGCGGGCACGCCGCGACGCGGCGTGACGCGACGTGGTGCGCGGCGCCGCGCCGTCAACGTATCTCGGTCACTCCGCTAAACAGAATTAGATACGAGCGTTAGATTCAAACGTTACCAACCGTGAAAAGCGGCGATTCGAATCTCCTAGGTATACACCGCGCTAAGCGAATCATCAAGGATTCTTCGCGAAAATAGAATGTAGCTGAAAATAGAATAGCGTTATTAGGGCAATTCAAGTGAAGATCCCTGAGTTTTCCGCGGCGGCTAAGAAACACGACATTCAACTTTTAAGAATAACATTCTTTTCGGAGCTTATAATGGAAGTGTGTAACTTTTTCGCTTTACATAAGCTAACGTGCTTGTACAAGTGAGTTATCCTAAATTGACGACAGTTACTAAAAGTTTACGGTGACTCTTTATACGCGACGAATGTTTTCCAGCTAAACATACGATAAAAGCTATTATAGCGGCATAATAAAACAAAGTGATGAGTGAGATGTGTTTAAGTGTTTGAAAAAGAGAAATGCGGAAGTAAGATGAATTTGGAAAATTCACAGCCCTCACATTCTGGAATACATCAAAACTTTGGATTAGCTTCGGAAAAGAGCCGAGTGCTCGAAAAATTCTCTCTGTTGTTGCTCGTGACAGAATAATCTGAACTTTCACAAAGGGGCGAGTATCGTTCAGTCTTAATTACCATGAGGGTCGGAAGAGATGTGTCGCGTCAGAAGCGAGCGTGACATTTGTACTGCACGATTCTGTTGTGGATACGAAACAAAACCTCGGTTGTGACGGTAATTACGCGGGAGACTTCCGTACGCCACTGCTTAAATTAAGCCATTCTGCCGGTGAATGAATCGATCGCGCACTTGACAGGATTTATCGCCGTGTTTGGTGTTCACAGGCATCACTTTACCACGAATCTGAATAAAATGTTACGCTGTGGTGAAGGCTGCGGCGCGTAAAGGATGAATTAAGGATGAATACAAACGAGAGGAGAATCTTGCGTTTAATAGCATTTTCCGCGATGCTATAGAGCAGATTGAGTTAAAGTCGTTGTTTACGATTTAAGCTAACAAAAGAAGAATACGATAAAAAAAACTTATTTTTGTTAGAACACATTATTGCGTTTATCTGCGTTTTAAAAAAGGTGTCCATATTTTAGTGATATTTCAATCTCTCTCTCTCTCATTATCACGAAAAGAACGGTTTCGCTGAAATATCTAAAAATTTGGCCAGATACAAATTTGAAAATAATTTTGTTAAACCATCAAAAGTAACTATGTAGAACACTCAAACATGATGATAATGCTGCAAAAAATTTTGATATTCTAGCAACTATTTTGAGCGTTCTACATAATTATTTTGATGACTCAATAAAATTATTTTCAGATCTATATCTGGTCAAATTTTTTAATATTTCAGCAAAACCATTCTTTCCGTATAGTGATCTAATAAAATTGTGTTTGTGACTACGTAATACCTGTAGATAATGAAAGATGTTGACGTAGATATTAAACTTTTCCAACATATATACATATAACGAAAATGTTTTTTCCACTTGCATATGTAAATAGAAGAGTTATTTATTTCAGATTATATATATAACATGCACGGAAAGAACGGTTTTGCTGAAACATCTAAAAATTTAGCCAGATACAGATCTGAAAATAATTATGTTGGACCATCCAAAATAATTATGTAGGACGCTCAAACATAATGGCAATGCTGCAAAAAGTTTTGACGTCGTAGCAAATAGCTTGAGCGTCCTACATAATTATTTTGGATAGTCCAACATAATTACTTTCTGATCTGTATCTGACTAAATTTTTAGATACTTCAGCAAAACCGTTCTTTCCGTGTGTGAAAGAACAAATCTAATATAATCTTATTACCTTCTCTTTTATCCTATTTTAAATGCGATAGCTTAGTATGTGAATATAATCAATACTTTAAGTATTTCCGTATACAAAGCTTCTCTCCTACTCTAGGAAATATCGAACGTTCAGCTGAGCGTCTGATTCGTGTCAGACGTCTGCGGTGGCATCGCGACCGCGCGAATGAACGTGATAGCGGAACACCTCAGAAACGAACTAAAAATTCAGCGATGCCGTCGGAAAAGACGGGGGGCAATTTAACTTTCCATAAGAGAGCGACCCAAGCTGAAGAGGTTCGTCCCCCTGAACAGCTGCAGGGAAGGATACGGTATGCGTGTCCTTTGACGAAAACATCCGTACGAGCCTCGCTGGCATAAAAGGAGACCCCATTTCTCGTCGGTATTCCGCCCGTCTATGGCGCTAACGGAATACATTACTTTTTTAACGACTCGCGCCAGAGATGTCCTCCTGGTCCTCTCTGATAAATAGCGAATTTCCAGCGCAGCGCGAATTCCGACTCGAGAAATCAGCAGAATAGCGTTATCTGGAGCGAACGACGGCGACGACTATGAATCGGTACGAATGATTCAATTTGAATAATGTCACGCGCTACATTACCGTAGATTGCCGCTCAAAAAACGTGTACGGCAGAAAAAGAACGTCCCATTGTCAATCCGTTCGTGATGAAACTCCGCCTATTTTTTATTACCTATTATTTTTAGATATTGAAGGGGACGATTACGCTTTTTGCCTTTCGATGATTCTTGGTATATGAAGACTCGAGGGGAAAAACAAGGAATGTCAGTTTTATACTTTTTGAGTAAAATGAATTTTAAAGTGTGTTATTTTCCCTTGTTATACCCGCGCGAATGTTCTACCTTCATTTTTTCATTGATTAATAGTTTTTAATCTTACTTTGTAAGTATTTAAAAGATGTACATCAATTTGTATAGTATCTCTTAAACGCTACAAAATGACGACCATATCTCATTTTTAATAAAACTGGCATTCTTTGTTTTTCTCCCCGGTTTTCATATATAATATAATTACTACTGATGTTAATATCGTTTTAATAAAATTAAAAGTCGCTTTTATCCGCCTTCCAAGTATGCACGAAGCGGCACAGAAATAATTCTATACGCGTTAAAGCTAAAAATTAGATTCGTGTACGTCACATACGATTACACAATCAGAAAAAGAGAGCGAACTCAATTAATTATAGCAATCCAAATTAGGGTTGAAATAGAGCGCGTGTTTACTCGCGTGCTGACGAAACTCGATTGTTTTCGTGAGAGAGTAATGTCACGAACTCGAATAAAAATCAAACTGGAACTCATCGGAAATAATTCGCGTGTCGCAGTACGACGGTCGTGTATTTTTTAGCGTCACCGTCGAACGCAGCGCAATCGAAAAATTGGCGCGCTTTAACAACGGAGAGAGAGAGAGAGAGAGAGAGAGAGAGAGAGAGAGAGAGAGATAGCTTTGGACGCGCCGAATGAATATGCGCGAAAAGCCGCTAACGCCCTGCTTCAATTTTCTTCTGTGAACCCCTGACCAACCGTAAAACGCGAGTGACCGCTTGTACGGGCGTAATGTACCGATAAAGCACTCACAGGGTTCGTCGCGAAATCCATAACATATTCTCTTCGGACGCGTCATTTCACGCTGCAGCGTGCGATCGCAGAGCATGGTACCGCTTTTAAAGCGGATCCCGTGCGGAATTATGATGCGGGGAAATGGCTCGAAATACAGTAGCGGCTGCGCTAGTTCCCTCGCAATTAGAAAATGCAATTAGAAGGTTTGCAAAATCGACGTCCGATTGAGAAATGTGACGCGAATTCCGCGTGCACTCGATAGAGAGTGCCGCGATGAAGTTACGAGAAAGCGAATCAAATTTAACGGTACCTTATTAACATCTTATTATTTTCAATTACGATTCGCAAGTTAATGAAGTGACATGTTATCGTTTGTCCCGCGTCCTAGGCCCGCAGAATGTTCTCGTTAATCGAGAGGCTTACACTAATTACGCTAATGAGCGCGACCGAATGAAGTACAAGCAATCATGAATTTTAGCCCTCGCATTTAGTCCGCGTGCTTTCGGAATTTCGTGCGGACGCATTTCCGAATTAAATTTTATGCCTATAGAGTTTGTTAAATCGAATCGGTATCTGTATTCTTTATCGCTCGCCGGATTACATACGCTCGATGTAGCACACAGTTCACACGCAGTGTAAATCGCATGGTTACATGCTCAATCGATGGCACGGTAATCGTGATGAATAATAAACATTATTACGATAATAATTATGATAATATTATTATTTTACGTTAATACAGTGATAATAAATGTAATTAATATTGCAACGTAAACATAATCTGTACAACGCAAATGATCGAGTAGAAACATTCTTGGTTTAACGAAATAATAATATAATATTGTATCATTATTATATACGCTCTACCCAAAAATCCAACTCCTCTCTAATTTCCCAGAATTTGCGTTTAAAATATTATGTTTAAAATACTGTAGTGTCAAAAAAGGCCATCGAGCATCGTTCCAAGTAAAGTTCATATTATTATTCAAAGAAAATGTGAAAACTCTCGCTTTTATTAGTCATTTTTTCTTAAAAAATAAATCAATTAAACAAAACTTACCTCCTCTTGGAGAATCCGTAGGTCCAGGGCGCTGTCTTAAGCCTGCAACACAAGAAGAAGAATTTCTTTTAGTTTAATGTACGATGACTTGGGTGCAGAGGAAATAATTATCTATGTTTTTCTCTCTTTCTCTCCTATACAATTTTTTTAATAACAAAACAGGAACGAGAAAAATAATATTTAACAAAGTTTAAATATAACAAAATTTAATAAATTGCCTTGGATATGTTCTCTCACTGATATTGCAAAATACAAAAATATATTTTCCACTTTTTAAATTTTGCACGCAAACTGATTTCGTTTGCATAAAGAAATATTAGATAATAATAAAGGAAATTCATATAACCTGAAAAAAAAACAATTTATTTACGACAAAACAAAACATTTTGGTTAGCCAGTGGTACACATACCTAGTATATATTGTGGTTTTACTTTGTAAATGGTCGTACTATCAATTTCATGCTCAGATAAAAAAAAATTTTTTTCGACTACGAGATTTGCGTTTGTGAAACACAGTAATACAAATAACTTGTCCCATTTTCATTTAAAATTATTTAAAACATATAAATGCGTATTTTTCTAAACTGCATTAAGTATTCAAGCATTCAAAAATTCCAATATACCAAATTGATATCAAAATTAACATTCACTATTTAAACGTTAAAATTAAGAAACATGTCAATTAATTACAAAGAACAAAAGAAAAAGACTAGAAATTAATTACTTCTTAACTCTCAGAAGGTAACTTCAACAATTAAACAATCTTTGTATCATATACGTATATTTCATAATGTTAACATTCTTAGCTCAAGCAAACAGAATAACAAAGTTTGTTTGAGATGCCTCAAGATCGCTCCCGTGACCAGTGCGTCCTGATTCCGACATTTTCCGCCATTGTTATACTGGTCGAAACTACTAAACCAATTGGTCGGGATGAAGGCGCGGAGGTGCAATCTAAACTTTCGAATTCTACGAGTTGCAGCCCTTGAGGCCCTTGTGTAACCCTTCCAGCGGCACTCTCACAGCCGCGACCTGGATTGCATGCTCAACTAGATTAATTCTACGAAATATTCGAAACCCACCACAAAAGCCAACGACTTAATTGCTGCATAAATTTATAAAGCAAACGCGCAATACTCGACATTTCTTAATTAATAATTAAATATTAAATTAATAATTAATTGTAATATCTATTACATTATAATAAAATGGGATGTTTTGATTAACTACGGTTGACGCGACGCGTGACGCGCTCAGTGGAAACGCACCCTAAAGCCGTAATCAGACTAGCGATTGCCGATTGGCGATTACTTTTCAACCAATCAGAGCAAAGCAAGCACTGAATGCTTTACTCTGATTGGTTGAAAAGTAATCGCTAATCGCCAATCGGCAATCGCTAGTCTGATTACGGCTTTAGACTGGACGACTGACTGGGACCCCGAAGTTCGCGGGGTGGGTCCGCGGACGGCACCAATCCCATGCGATCAGACGATCTCGCGGGGCCAATCCCAAAAATCGGGAAACATACGATTCGGCTCGCTACCGTTTACCGAATCTTCCGGAATCTTTCCTGTTCATTTCTGTCGCAACTTGTTATTCTCTCGACGCTCGAAAACATAAATATCTTTCTCGAAACGGTCTTTCTCGATCCTTCTAATAAGCGACGGTCAAACTGAAATGTAACGGCTTCTATATGCCGACAACGAAAATATGCCTACACTGCCTTTTCTATTATCCTAAATTTAAACGATATAAGTTTAAAAGATTGACATTTTTGTGTAAACGTAATTAAATACCGCGTAATCTTCTTTTGCCGGGGATCAGAAGCTTAAATTTTATTAGTTTTCATGAATAACAATCTGTTCTGTTCCTCATTTTACGAAAGCGCGTGGTAGCTTCCTTTTTTATTTTCTCTCTTCAACGTTAACAACGTGTGGGTCCTTCATGCAAAAATTGCCAAGGGGAGCTGCGATGAGTAACAGGCCGATTTACGGATTTACGCGCCCTCGTATTCCTCAGAGAACGATGTAGTTGCGAAAAGCATACTCTGAACTGCTTCATACTCTGTCGAGAGATACAAAATCTTTCGCACGCACATTCGCCCTGCACTCTTTACTTGACGAGAGAAGAGATACTAAGCGTCAGAGTTAAAACACTTGCATCCCTATCAACGTGCAAACTCATCACACGCGCGCATTATTTTCTATCATATACTCTAGCTTGCATTTTTTTAATTCCTTTGCTTTTAGTGTTTATTACAACATAGTTTTTCATTGTCTATCATATACAAATATCTTTTCATTATATTAAAATTTTTAATATTATCACACAAGTATTACTGCCCTGATCCAAAAATAATTTATTTGATGAAGACATATTTTAAATTAGAGTTCTACATAATTTAAGATAAAGAAAACGATATTAAATGAAGATAAGATTTCTTAATTCATGAACAAGTAATTTAATTTTAAAATTAGTCATCAAAATTTTAAAATTTATTAATTTTTATGTATTTTAGAAAGAGAAAATTTGCAACCGCAAAGAAGTGCATTTTTCATATTTCAAAATAAATATTATATAAAGAAATTTTAAAAAATACAATACGCGATCTCTAGTCTCATAAATGTAACATTTGTAACTAATAAAAATGCTCATTTTTTTATCTAAACTAATATGGTGCAAAATTCTCTAATAGAAAATAGACTTTCTAGATCTAAATATCTGTCATTAACAATGTACCCACAATAAAACTATTGAAACAAAGTTGATAATGTGACTCAATTAATTTTAATTTAAACTGAATGTAGTGAATATAGTCCGCTTTCGAATTGCGCGTCCCTGCAATATAACCAGGTGTAGAAGGAAGCCTTCCAACATTTTACTACATGTTAGTCACTTGAGATGAAATGTTTATACGGTTTACTCTGGATAATTATCCATCGTGGATAATCAACAATACAATGAACAAAAACATGGATTGAACTTGTTCTTTCCAGATATTATTTGTTTATTCCAAATATTAATTATTATTCTAGATATTGTGCTTGTTGTTCATTTGCAAGAAAATAGTAAATATGCAAACATTCTATATTATTTGAGAAAATTTCTTAAAATGTTATAGGCTATGATCCAGTTGATGCTACAAATGCTTCGAAGCATTTTTTGATTGGTTAATTAGTAAAATTCTTTCTTCTGATTTGTCAAGCAAAGCTTCGAAGCATTTGTAGCATCAAGTGGATCATAGGGAGTCTAATAATCTTATAGTCTATGAGATTAACATATCATGCTATTAAGATCGGGTTAATAAGCAGTGGATTAGAGTAAATATTTAATTGCATTTATTGGGAAAAGATATCATATTGAATGTGTTGAAAATTTTAAAATATATTTATATCTCTGAGAACATAATAAAAGTATAATCTTCTTCTGATCAAACTTATTTACATAGCATTTAATTAAAAATATTGTTAATTATATATATATAGTTTTATATATTATATGATAATTTAAGAATCAGAGAATGGAAGGGAAGGGGAGAGAGATAGATAGATAGATAGATAGATAGATAGATATATAGAGAGAGAGAGCCCAAAGTTCTAAACTTTGTTTAGAACGAGCTACGGTAAAAAAAAGGTTCAAAGCTAAAAGTTTAAAAGGAATTAAAGTTCTTCACTTTATATGATCAAAGTCTTTTTTATTTTGGATGATTTTCATCTTATAGAGTAATCATCAAAATCGAACCATGTAAATTAGTCCTCGGGGATATACGGCCACGTTTGAACTTTATCTGTTTTTGAACTCGGCGTCAGGCCTGGCCCGAGTCGCCGGATTACAAATCCGACGTAGCGCACTGGGATAAAGGCAACGAATCCTGACGCGAAAAACGAAGGGAGGAGGAGCGGATGGGAAGAGAAGAAAAAGGAGAAGCGAAACGAATGTATTTCAATCTCGCCCGTTCTCCAGCCACGCCGCCGCGCCGGAGTTTCGGGAAACTTTCGCTACTTCGGGTTCGTCCGGCTGACTGAGTTTTTCGAAGCGGTTGACTATAGAAAGCGGACGATAGTTCGGTGAGTATGCACGTTCCTGCAGTCGGATTCCGATCGACAAGTTTCTTGTCCCAAACTTGAAAAAAGGGCAATATTTGGCTCTAACGAAGCGACTTTAAAAACGAACGGTATTGTCATCTTGAAAATAGCGGAAACTACACATTTCGCAATCGCTTTGCTATTACCACCCTCTTCACAATTAACATAATTGATTGATGCTGAGATTACTGTAGTTATCGTAACTTTTGTTCTATTTTATCTTTCTTAAGGCAAGTACACCAGTCAACAAAATTATCGCAACACGTAAATTTATATCAAAATTTCGCAAATTTCAAATAAGCATAACTCCACGAAAAATTGTATTTGAAATTTTTTTTTGCATTCTCAAGGATAAAGTCTATACTTTAAGGTGCAATTTGTCGATTTTGAATTTATCCTCCCCTCCTCCCGCTATCTTCTCAAAAGTGAGGACGTGTTAAGTCTAAAAAAAATTACATAATTTGACGCACTCTGTGGGCTGGAGTAAATTTTTTTCGCAAATGTCACCATAATCATCGTAAAATTTGGACTTTGCCAAACAAATTTAAAAAAAGGAAGTTTTTTGTTGTTACGATTTTTTTCGCACACAGAAAAAAAGAACGTTTGAAATTCTGGTTGGCACAAACATTCTTTTTTTTCCGTGCAGAGTTACGACGTATGAAAGTTACATATGCATTTTCTTTAGTTACCGCCAGCATTAGCATCCGATGCGCACTACGGATCGGATTTTGCGCATCGCGCGCGCGCGCTCAATCCTTCTTCCAAAAGAGCAATGATTTGTGCACACTGAATTTCATTCAAACGAGGCATTGTTAGACTTTGTCGTTTGTTTCCCGAATTAATTGAATTAATTGTTGACGGATTTCTCAATGTCTCATTAACAATGAGGCGATCTTCACGAGCTGATGTTACTCGTCTTCGGCCTTGTCCTCTCCTCCGACGAAAACTGTTTGTTTGTTGATAACGAGCCCAAACTCGAGAGATGGAAGATCGATGAATATCCATCCTCTTTGCAACTTAATTCGGAAAACGAACGACAAAGTCGTAACAATGCCTCGTTTGAATGAAATTCAGTGTGCGCAAATCATTGCGCTCATTTAGAAGAAGAATTGAGCGCGCGCGCGCGATGCGCAAAATCAGACGTGGTGCGCATCGGATAATGCTAATGCTAGTAATTTTTTTAAGGCTTAACACGTCCTCACTTTTGAGAAGATAGCGGGAGGAGGGGAGGATAAATTCAAAATCGACAAATTGCACCTTAAAGTATAGACTTTATCCTTGAGAATGCAAAAAAAAATTTCAAATACAACAATTTTTCGCGGAGTTATGCTTATTTGAAATTTGCGAAATTTTGATATGAATTTACGTGTTGCGATAATTTTGTTGACTAGTGTATGATAATTGTATAAAAAAACAATGTTTTAAATTAAAAAGAAAAGCTCACTTTTTTAAATCCAAATGTACTTTCATAGACTTTGCGCAATAAAAGATTTTTTAATTCTTTTATGACATAAGATATTTCACGCGAACATGACATTTAATGCACACGATCTCTTTTTCATACTATTCTGGAATTTTTACTGCAGTGAATTAAAAGCTTCAATACACTGAGAGAAAAATTGTTTCAAATGAAAAAAATTCATTTTCTTAAAACTATATCTTTTGATATAAGTATTTGTTTGTTCTATTTAAATAAAAATATTTAGTTTTAAGTAAATGCACATGCACATGTTACCTTAAGTATATTATTTTGTACTTTTACATTTTTTATATTTAAATAAATATTTTATAAATAAATTAATAATATTATTAAACTTAACTAAATTGTTTTCTAATATTAAACAATCTGATTATTTTGAATATAAAAATGCTCTAACAGTAAATATTTTCTAGAATGAAAAGAAAATAAATATTTAATTAAAAATTATAAATATTATAAATATTATAAATATTTCAATCAAAAAATTTTAAGACGAATACAAGTAAATAAGCTATTAGGACCCACCGAGTACATAATTTTGTTGTGTTAAGTAAAATTTTTTTTCATCAAGATATTTTTTCTCTCAGTGTATTTACTTAATATCAACTAACCGTCACGAAATACAAATATTGTATTGTAAAACTGCATGCAAACAAAAACGAGCAAATGCCTTTCGCAGTAAACTTTAATAGTCGGACGATATCGCGAGAAGTTGCAGATGCGACTTACAGTGCCTGTAAGCAGCAACTGCTCCAATAAAGATGAAGAAACGGCACCTTTCATAAAAAATATAAGTTTCCTCCGTTACGTATAGGAGCGTTCAATTACTTCTTACGCCATTTATATACAGAGCGAAACGATCAACGTCCGTGGAAGACATCGCCTTCCGATCACACCCTGCGTTCATCCCGCTCGCCCTCTCGACATATCGCGCACCTGCTAGTACAATCGATCCTAAAACAATCGAGAGCCCGAAGTTTCGCTTCCGTAAATCCAAGCCGGAAACGAAAGAACGTACCTACGACGATGATTAATCGATCGTCGTTCACTCGATTTACGACGTTCGGGAGTCCGAACCGATCGTTGAGACTCGAGAACGAACATACGTACGAACGAGAATCGATCATCGTGCAAGTAACATCGAGGAGAAACGCCGAGGGTTATCCGTGGAAAAGGATCACGTGGATCACGCGAGAGCCACATGGAAAAACGGTGAAAAACGTCGTCATCGGGGGACAACGACGACGACGACGACGACGACGACGACGACAACGTGGACGACGACAGTCGATAGCGGCCATTCATAGGCGAGCTCGCTGCTGCCGGCGCACAGCTCGTACATTCAAACGACAATATGTATCATACGTATGTATGAGTGAGGTTGTAAGTTCAGGCGGGAGAAGTGAGAAAGATAAGGGAAACGTAGGTAGACTCGCGCTGCTCGTAGCGCCGATAAGAGATCGCACCCAACTTAACCCCCGCGTCTGCACCCCGCGAACGAACAAACGGCGTCGGCAACCCTCATGAACGATCGAAATAGAGAGAGAGAGAGAGAGAGAGAGAGAGAGAGAGAGAGAGAGAGAGAAAGAGAAGGAGGGAAGAAGGGAGGGGGAGAGAGAGAGAGAGGGAGAGAGAGAAGGAGGAGGAGGGAGGTAGGGAGATAGAACCGCCACTAGGGCGAATGATATTCTTGGGAAGGTTCCTTAACACCTCCGAAGCCGCAAAATATTTCACCTATATGCGCGACGATAGATATACGCCGTTTCCAAGTATGATGACCGTACTTTGCGAGCCGATACCGGAAAAAGAAACTCGCGATTTGTTTTACGAGATCGTCCCCGACGATGTTCGACCACGTTTCGCTCTTAACCGTGTCCGTTCGATTTATAGTTATTATTCGGGGGACAATTTGTGGAAAGTGACGCATACATATATAGTGACCGTTTTTGAAAGGTAAAAAAACTGGCTTTTTCCCGAGAGAAATTTAGATATTGAAGCGCTCGCTCGGCGCATACAGGACTTCGTTATTATACCGAAATAAAATAAAGTGAGTCAACTGGCATTTTCAAAGAATTTCTACGTCGAGACGGTTTATGGAAAATTCCAAAAATTTTCATTAATGCATTTTAGAAATAACCATTGTATATACCACAAAAAATGTTTCTATATATACTTAATAGTGTCTTGCAAATTGATTGCATTAAATTAATTCGTTTACACAGCGTTTGCTCCGATAATCAAGTAATTATGGCACTGAGGATATTTTCATTCAATTTAATTATTAAATAACATTGGCCGTGTCGTTTACAGAAATTCCGTTTCACAAAATAATTAAAATGTAACAAAACACACATTGCGATATACTACATACAAAGATATGTTATATTTGCTTTCTTAAAAAAATAAATACCTAGTATTGTAACAAAATATAATTTTGTAATGTAGAACGAGTAATTATCGTTGTTCGTTAGATTATATTTCAATACAATTATGAGTTAATTCATTTTATAACTAATTCACATTCGATAGTCCAGAATATTCCGGGATCATTTGTGAATTCGTGAGAGAGACCTCAATTCCATTTTGACGTAATTTACAAAGCGGGCGAATTCTTGCGTGCCATGCGCTTGAAAATAATTTCCGCTTTCGAAAATCGTCATAAAAAAGGCAAGCACAAAGCGGAACCGTCAAATTAAATGGAAACTTTTGAAAATGCATGTGCAACGCGCATTTCTCTTTACATTTTTCTCTGAAATCTAGTATACTTCTAGAATCATATCATGCAGGATGCGAGATGTATAAAAAATAACACGTGTATATATGGCAATATACGTTTTTATATTAAATATAAATCGAAAATGTCCTTCACGAGCTAATTGAAGCATAATCCTATGCAATGCTTGCGTACACATTTTTATTATGTTCATAAGATTGACTTTTCTCATCTATTATTCTGACATATTATGCGCAATACTTTCAATAAGAGTGCATTTATAGCTTTCGTGTTCAAAAACGCGCGAAACGAGAGTCCTGCCTTTGACACCGGATCGACACGAAACAAAAAAAAATATCGCAGATTTACCGTTTCACTGAAGTGGAATATCCATTATATAAAAACTGAGCGAAGCTGTCAAAGGGAACGCGATCCAAAAGCGCACTTCGGAAAGAAATTAATATCTCATTCCAATAATAGTATATTCGCGTTATGTTTAACATATGCACATTTCGCAATGAACAGCTACGAGAAAATATACCATATAGCTACGAAAACACAGTCCATGTCATAAGATAAATATTCAATTTACGAAACATACAGGTATTACACATTGTCCATATTTGGAAACATAATATTTCCAATTTTAAATTATAATTAATTGCAATGAAAAAGTTCAATATGATTGTCATAGAATAATTATGCTCTATTTCTAAAAGAAATTGTTATATTCTAGTCTCTCTCTCTGTTGTTTTTTTTTTTTTATTTTTTATTTTTTAAACTATCGACACTAAAAAATCAATAGATATGTAGAAAATGTACAGTGTTATTTCAACATGTGCAGAAATTCAAATGGGAATCTAATAAAGACTCAATATGAAACTTGATAAATACTGCTCATAAATTGACTCTTTCAGAACGATTGATAAGCAAAATATCGGCTTTTGAATAGCACTTCGTGAAAATCGATAGAAGACAAATCGCGGGCGCCAAGCCACGTAGAAAAATAACGAGTTCGCGTCACCGAAGCTTACCAATTTCATGTTCATACGAGCTGTGCTCGCCAGGTCGCACGCTCGTTTGCAGACGATAGCGAAGCGCCAACTACATCGTTGAAAATACAAAACTTCATTCGAAATTGCTGTGACACGTCTCGTGCATACGCACACGCGTACACGCGTGACGGTGATGCTCCCAAATCGGCTGGGTGGACGAGAACGTTACGGTGGTGAACGCGCGTGGCAGCTAACGCGCGAAATGGAACCGAATGGCTGGCATAAAGAGCAAAAAACTGCGAGTGGAGAACGTAAAACGAAAAGGAATATGGATGAAAATGGAGGAAGCGGCATGCGTTCCAGTTAACCGCGACGCGGCCATTTCAGTGGATCAGCGAATTTACAAATATATTACAGACGCATTGTAAAATGCATAAATGTCAAATATTTCTTGAAGCATTTTATAAATAAAATGGACCTTTTTTAAATGCTACATTTATTTATCATTAAGATAATCGAGAAGAACGACGATCAGAAAAGCAAACTTACTGCGTCGTCTGATTTTGTATTAAAAATAAAAAGACTTCGTAATAAAACTTTTTATGCAATTTGTAATAATAATATTCTGGGGGTATGGTATCTTTGATTGAGATGGAAGTGGAAGGTGGAAAGTGGAGTGTGAATGTCTTCCCCAAAAATACCATCCATGTGTGTCAACGTCTGACCCCGACGTCTGGCCATTAGATGTTCTTGCCGAATTTGTTTATATGTTGTTATCCGTGCGACCAAGTATACTATCGCGAGAAAGCGCGCTCGCAGCAACAAACGTGGTGCCGGGCTGCCGCTTTATAGGGGCATACACGGCCCCCACAATATTTATAATTACAATCTTAAAATATTAATGCAAATTTTAACTAGAAGAGAAAAAGTTTTTATAAGGCTCCATAGCAAGACAAGTTATCTTGTGATAAAACAGAGTTTGTATAACGGTTATTGTGCGCTATTCGAATGTTTAAGAAATATCGTGCCAAGCGCAGCGAAAATTTGTCGATGCAACGGCGAGGATACGTGTTTTTCAACCAATACTGGTAGTTTGCACAGTAGTTTCCATTGTAAGTATTATATTGCGACAAACGTCGTTGTTTCTAATGCATTTGCATGTCGTTTGTTAGAGAATTGCACACGTTGAAAGAGATCAAAATGTGAAACAACGAACAGCGTAATAGATAAAAACAGCGGAAAAATACGTTTAAAAATAAGAGTATATATTTCGATTCGATTCTTTAATTCATCGCATTGCGAAGTCTCATTTTTTAAATCTAAATAACAGATATAATAAATATTTGTGCATTAAAAAGGTAAAGCCTTGGACGAAAGCTTAAAATATCTTTAGTAAATAATAATAAGATAGCAATGTTCTCTCATCAATTAAGAGATATACTACATATAAATTTTTATATAAAAGAATAAAAAATTAAAATATGATTACTCTAATAAATTTAAAATCTGACCATAATTATTCAATTCGTAGATATCAATTAATATGTTCGTTAAAAATATGTTGCATTCGGAACGATCGCTTCATAAGAAAAAAATTATTTTTTATCTCGCAAATTAATATTTAAAGAAAAACGGAGAAATATATATAATATAGATTATACTCGTAAATCTTGGAGGAACGTTAATTATAAGTCAATAAACGAAGTAGAAGCATTGGAAAAAAGCAAACGTTAAAAGCGTTTGCTAACTAACGTCAGATGAGACAAAATAAACCTCACGAGAGATCGTAATGAACACACAAAGAGGAGATCTCAGGAAAAAACGGAGAAGTAAATATAAAGAGTATACATTTAGAAAAGAAATTTTCATCGCCCGACTACCGCGTGCTTCTTTCTCGCAGATATAAATCGCTCATAAATACAGTTTTCGAGCGAGTTAACCCTTTTACGAGGTTTTCTCCGAAGAAAAAGTGAATTAAAGAGAATTTTTATTTCTTGCTTTCCATTTTACTTCATAATTAAAAGAACTTCCCAGATAAAAGAGACAATTCGAAAAAAAACATATATAATCACTTCTCGCTCCCTAAGGGAATCAAATGAAACACGCGCAAAGAATTAGCGTGTACTCACGGTTCGATTAACGTATTTGCGGCCGTAATTATTAGTACGATCGTGCGTAAAACGCGATTACGCGGCACGCATGAGCGATGATAAAAATTGAAACGTTGCTTAAACGACGCACGGGCGTGGATAACCGCGCTAATAAATATGCCGAAACATGAGGCTTCATAAACATCCCCCATGGAGAATCGTTAAAGTGAAACTGAATCTGTCGGCGTATAGGGTGTGCGCGGCGTACAGAAGCGAGATTTAACGTTTCCCGTAAAATAAGCTCTCGGATGATAATACCGGAAGACAATACCATGCTTTACGAGTCTGGTTCTACGGCAAGAATGTGCCACGTTCTCAATTCGCTCAATCTTCGGAGTCAGTTGTTTCATGCTGAAACTATTGTTATTACAGTTGGCACTTAGAGTTGAATAATCTTGGAAAATTTCCACGACTGTCAAAATATCGCTCCCGGGAATCGGAAAGAGCAGAATTTTCTATCATCGTACGGGATGTTTGGGTTGCTTAAATATGCTCAATTTTCAAATGTAATCCCTTCTTTTCTAGATGATCCCTATCGAGATACACGTCACTTAAATATCAGATATGTGTCATGTCGTTATATACAAACGCAAACGGAAAGCTCCGAATGCAGCGAATTACTCCGTTACGTCACTATGAAAACATCCTAATCGATATGCAGCGATTACCGTCGTTGAATTGACACAAACCGGGTGAAACCAAGCGAAGTAGTCGCTTAGGAGCGCCAGAAGGGTTAATCACAGGCGGCTTAGAGCAGCGGATTTGCCTTGGCAAAGTAGCGGAAGGGGAAGTCTTCCCAAGTCACTGGCAGGGAATTGGCTCGTTACGCAAGCGACCGGTGAAACTGATATTAACGAAACCTCCGGGGGAACGAATGAAGTGCTTACGCAACCGTGTTCGTCACTGACGCCTCCCTGCCATTACGAGGGGGTGGGCCCGATTCTCCGACGGCGGGCGTGCTTACTTACAGGGCGAATGTCAAATCGTTACTCGAAACTTCGCCGTTGCAACGATGGGATTACCCACGCACCCGTACCATCGCCTAGGAAAGTCGAAAGCTGTGCCAGACGAGCAGAATATAAATGAGCGAGAACCGAAGACGAACCGGATCGATCGCGCGCGCGCGCGCGCGCGTGATAAGGCGGGGCGAGAAATGGTACGAGACACCTTTAGTCTCGGGTCTCCTCGAGAAAAGTGGAACACGCGCGCGACGGTTACGAGGATTCTGATATGCAAGACTTTCCGTAAAATCGGATGGCCACCGCCGCGAGCTGTTTATGCGGAAGGAGGAGCCGCGAAGGACGGGAATCGTAACGATGGAATCGCGCCGAACAGCTTCGCAAAGTGCCGGTCATGTGATTTCCCAAAAGCCGTCGTCGGTTGACGTAACGTCACGGAAACTATTCTTCTTTTATGGTGCTGTGATAGAAAAGTGTACGACACGTGCCTTAATCAAACAGATGCGATTCCGTGCAGATTCAGAGTAGCGAACTGAAATCTCCAATAGCATGCAGCGAAATTCAATTATCAAAAATTCATATAAATATTTTATATTGCAAAATATAAATTCTCAAATATTATATTCATATATAATGGCTCGATTAAAAACATAAATTAAAAAACATAATGAAATCAAATATATGAATTTACTAAGTGAAGCGTCATTTGTTTTATGCGTATGTTTCTATATCGACAAATAATACAATATTTCTGCTCTTATTCGGTAAACAGAAAAATAAAATTAATTTTTTAAAATAAATTTCTAAACTAGTGATAAAGTAAAGCGATTTTCTTCGGCCTTTATTTCAAGCATTAAATAACGAAATGTAAAAAAGAAATGTTCACTCAAATGTAAATGATAGCATCGGCTAATGGTGAAAATATCGACTTTATAACAAAATTATGTCACGTGTCATCGATATTATCAAGGGATCGGCGAGAAATACAACCCGTTATTTTTACATATTGATGGCCTAATTATTTAAAAATCACGTGTACGCAGGCACTTTCAACGGAAATATAACTTCATTCATTTCTCGTGATTCTCACGACATTGACGAGGAACTCAGACTATCGGAAAAATGTTAAAAATAATTTCCACGTACTATTAATTTTGCACGGATAACTAAAAGCTTCGCCCGACAATTTTCCGAAGCCTTTAAATCCACGAACGCGAACGCAACTCCGTGGTGCAATAACGTACGTGATTTACGAAAAGTTCTCGTCCGCACAAAATCATCCGCGTTAAAATCTCTTGGAGAGGTTCCAACGTGACGAGGTCTAAGATAAGAATTTCGTTCACAGTGCCTCGGGACAGACAGTGTCGCAGGGCAATATCGAGAAGACGGAGAACCGTGGTATGAAATCAAAGTACCGACAGCTAGGAAACCTCGGAAAATTGCGGAAAACCACGCACGTCCCGTTTCAGCACTCGTTCAAACTCCTTGATGGATTTACTTTTGTTATAATCGAGGATCTACGCGACCCTCATATAATTGATAGCAATAAATGGTACGGAATATATGTGTAGATACATGCGAGTGTGACATATAATATGTATACAATATAATACTTATGCAATGTGACTACTAAGGACGACACTTAAGTATTTATTTTCTAACGTGAATAGAAACTGACAATGTAACAGCAAACATGGATTATTCATTAACTCTTAGAAAATTGCGATGTAATCTCTACACGGAAAAAAAGAATGATTGTGCCAACCAGATTCTGGTTGGCACAAACATTCTTTTTTTTCCGTGTATAATTCGATTCGACTATAATCCGGACTCTTTTATTAAGAATCAAGATTGTCCATTATCGTGGTCTATATGCATTCTTAACAACAAAAGTTTCCAGCTTTCGTTGTAAAAACATCTAGCTTAAAAATCTATCTTTTATTTAAAAGTAAACTAATTAAAATTCAAATTTAGCGATAATCATATTGCGATAAAATCATACAATAATCAGTTTGGATTATTTTATAAGACAAAAATTTTGTCGAATAAAAATAATTTCATGATAGAGGAAGTTTTTCTTTGCTTTCGATGTTGCCGATCAGTTAATTTACATTCCTCACAGCCGAGATGCCACGACAATCGCCATTTTCGACGGAAGAACGATAATAACGGCGCTGTATCGTTATCTAAATCTAAGCTGACAGCCATCAACGCGGTAAAAGCCAATGCAAGCACGGAGCCGTGCCTTCCACCGGAGGTCCCTGTGTTAATTAATGATTCGAATCTCATTTATCATTACGGCTATGTCGTGTTCTCAGACCTTCCACTCGCCTTCGAGCACGACCTCTCACTGTAGATACAACCGTACCTTACCTCCTCCTCCTTTTGTCGTTCTAGTCTGTATATAGGGTGTCTTCGAATGTACTAAATGTTTTTTTCGGATAGAAGTGTTACAGATTAATCAAAGAAAAATGAAGCTTCTACTACAGATAATATATTTACAAAGTCACTTAATATTAAAAATTATTAGTAGAATTTGTCTCATTTATTTTTTTTCCAATTAATTTCGATTAAATTTTGATTTCCTTCCCTCCTTCCTCTTTCTCCTATCTCTTTCTTTTTCTCTGTTTCAACATAAAATTTTACTTGATTGTCAAAACATTTAACATTAAACGACAAATAGTCGTTTGTTGCAATTAAATGGTTATAACTGCCTAATTTTCACTAGACAAACACATCGATTTCAAAGTCGTCGGAAAGTTGAGCGGACGTTCCGTTTTAGGTCTGGCACACCCAATATACAACGTATATACAAGCTCACCTCGTAGCTCCACTTTTCCGGCCACCCTTCGCTATGTACCCCCGTTCTTCCCCCCTCGGCGCCAGTCGCCTTTCTCTAATTAAATAACTTCAAGACACTATCCGTTACTTCATCTATCTACTCGACCGTTCGTCCGTCTGCAGTTCTTCTTTTCAGGTTTGAACACGAGATGCCCATTAAAGCGAATGCGCGAAATTCGATATCTCCGATATCTGCTTGGCCACGACGACGATTCGAGGGACCTCGAATCGTTGCGCGCTACTTGGCTTGTTGTGCCCGCCGCGCGAATTTGTTCCGTCTACCTTTCGGAAGTTTGCCCAATGAGCAAGGTGCAACATCAACCGCATTAAAACCAAGAAGGTAAAGTTCAATCGAACACCGCCTTCGAGAAAATTTCTGCGAGCTACAGCGAGAATTAAAACTAAATTAGCAATATACTTTCCTTTCGGATATTGCATTGGATTGTGCACTTTGGTATGACGGATTGTTTCGGTGTATCATCTTTTTCTAGTTTCTTCCTAGAATTTGTTACGAATCCGAATATTTTCATATATTGAAGAATATATATTGTATATTATTATTAATATAAAGAAACATCAATATATATTAGATTTAATATAAAGAAAAATTATATTTGCTCCGAATGAAGACGTTGAATAGAAATGCTTCATATTAAACGACAAAGTAATAGTCTTAATCTGCAATCTGATACAGAGTATTTACACCATGCATACGTTTCTGTCCTCAACAAATTGTAAACTTGCCCATTCCGTTTTTCTTTCCTATTTATTTATTTATTGTATTTTATTTCTGACTTTACTTTGACGCGCACCTTTCTCTCTTGACATTCTATTATTGACCGTTGATCTGATAAGTTCTATCTTCTGACTGCTCTGGATTTATTAACGTTTTATCTATTGACTACGATTGCTTTTATATTTATTTTACTTTGTGATGAATTATCAACGTACTAACACCACGATGTACACATTTGGAATTTCATTCTCTCTTTCTCTGTTCCACCTGGTGAGTTACAATTTTTTATCGGTTAAATAACTTTACTAATTCGATTTCTTTGTGTGGTCACCTTCAGGCCGGCATTTTCAATATCATTCGGCCTACCAATTGTTTGTGACCAACGTCTCGCGTGGAAGATTACGCTCTGGGTGTAACGGAGAACAGGGTAACGAAATAAAGATTTTTGTGCTGAAGATGGCCCAAATAAGAGCCGAAACGTTCGAACATTTATATCTTTTTCATTTTTTAACTTATGAAATCATATTTATTCATGTAATTTTTAAATGTAAATTACATAATACTTTGTGCTCCTAGATCTGCACTGACTCTCATTAGCCCTTTTGATTTTATTTATTGGTTGAAGACGTTGAAGTTACAGAAACTGTCATCTAAGCAATTCATTTGTTTATCATGTTTTAGATTGATCACTTACTTATGAATTAACGAGATTGTAAAGATATAACGTATTTTTTTTGTGTATTCCTTTTAATGTCTAAATCATATACTGCAAACCACGTACAAATCAACTACGTATTTGCAATGCTGGTCTCGAGTGAGACGCAGCGTCCGTCGTCTTTTTAGAAACTGGACCGGTTGCGCGGTCGAAAATCACGAAGAAACGTGACGAACAGACGGAAAGAGGAAACCGAGAGATAATCGAGAGGACGGAGAAAGATCGTCCGGATATATCGCGGAGCTTGTCTTGTCAGCCCATCCATTATTCAAGTCGTGCAGCTTACAAGTGCGCCACGCACGCGGGGCCTCATTAATTCGCTTTATGTGTTTGTCCAGCGACGTTGGCCAACCTATCAGATACTTTCAGCCTGCAAACACGCTTCAGCATACCGCAAAGGACACAGCTGAATATCGAGTAACCTTTTGACGTTCGTGACTCTCAAAAATTCATACAATACAATAGCTATGTATATGTACGACCGAAAAAAAAAACGATGTCGAACAGCAAAAATAAAGTATGAATAAAGTAGAGACAAAAATGAACAGACAATGTCTTTGTTCTCGATTCGATCAATAAATGTATTAAATATATGAATTAAATTAGGTCCATCTTTTTTCTCGTTGAAATTAAATTCCTTTTAAAGAGCAGGTTATTATTAAATATCCAAAATGGTCTTCGTTTGAAAGGAAATGTCGAAAAAATGGTCGTTTATTCCACAATATTGCTGGAATAATTCAATGAGCGCAACAAACGCTCGCGACGATATTCCTTTTTGCGGCGTTCATTCCAGGAAATACATGGAAATCGGAATGGAAACGCAAGCTGATGTGCGTGCGGCGAGAAATAGCGTATCTACCTCGAATCAATGATCAGCAATGCGATATGCCGCGAACGCTGGACATCGAGTTGCGTAACCACAATCGAAACTTTGCATCAATGCGGAGGACCGCGGATTTCATGAATCCCCGCACGATCAGCGTTCGAAACGAAGCTATCGTGATTTGCGCGGAATCGCGGACAGTTTCCCGAACGGAAAATATTATAGATCGCATTCGTAGAAATATGCTGTTGGACGATCAAAGGACGATAATAATCCGTGATAATTCTCGTGGTCATCAAAGGCTGACTTTTTTCCAAAAATTCCTGTTTGTTGTACTAAATGAGCGATAATAATCACGCTGTAATACGTGAATTAAAACGAGTAATAATGTGTGCCATTTGTATAACAAGAAATACTAGAAATAAGTAAGTATAAAAGAGTATAAAGAATGTGTAATGTAATGAGAATATAGAAGCAGTGAAAGTGCAACCGATGCTTTATAAATTTCTTGGACGCAATTAATAAATGGAAACCTTATCTATCTCGAAACTGTATCATTCTTCGTACACCCTCCCACTATCCATCGTCTTAATTAACGCGCTGTCGTGCACGTCTTACGTGGTTCATTTCATCGCGAGAAGTAGATCGCGTAGATTAAGTCGTCAGCGGGTAGCATGCAGGCGTCAGTACGTTGGCAATTAACGAGGTTTTAAAGGGGCGCACCGGCGATAAATAGGTAACTATAATATTGTGGAAGGCCTGGAAGCTTTCCATCACCCGGCTATAACCAACCGGAATAATTAAGGGCGACAATGTTAGTAGAATAAACGTATTATTACAATACTTTTCAATAATCAAATTAATAGCTAATTTTTTACTATCTGTATCTATATAAAAATATATTCAGTATAAAGAGTATCTTTATGTATTTTATAATTTTTCGGTAAATTAATGGTTACAAAATTATCTTCTCTTATTATCGAAATTAGATATAGCTGCTAATTGACAAGCCGTCAAGCAAATGCACGTAGGATCGTTTGGAATCAAATGAAAGCGGTTCTTTCCACGTGACAACAGCTAGGTGTGATTTATTCCTCTGCAACGTGATTGGATCGTTGATCCTGACGGATGAGAGGCATCCGTCATGCTGGTCGACTGGAACTAGCTAGCAGCCAGTATACCTCTTTACAATACACCATAAAAGTAACTGGAAAAGGAGCGCGAGACTCAGTCACGACATAACGAAGAACCAGTCACGAAATAGCTAAGTACGCGGTAAAAAGGAGAACGTAATATTGGCGTAACAGCACATAAAATTGCGTGCATACATTGACCATATAACATAACGATACTTTTTATGTCAAACGTGTAAGATCGATTGCTGCGAAACGTAAGAACGCTTTTCGGATCAATACACAAGCGTACCTCTTTATACACATGCTCTCGAATATTAGAAATTTCCCTAAAGACACCTAAAATTATAATGTCGGGTATGCGTTAAATTTACAATTATCACAAGCTAGGTTTCCACACAAAGCTGTTTCCAACAAGTAACTGTAGAAGTTAAATAGTAAGTTGCAGAAAGATAAGCAAGTAAGTTGTTATTTAATTCTCCCTCGTGGCATCATATATTCACAATGTTGGTTCAATGCAAAGTACCTCACGCATTGCGACATTAAAGTGCATAAAGGAAACTAAACTGCAGTTTAAAACATACTATAGTATTGTAACAGTTTAAAGAGAAAAATACTACCGTTTTTATAATGTATTTCCTGCAGTTAAATACTTCAATAGTTTAATATATGTAGAAAAAAAAATTAATTTTGAGACCTCTTGAACGCAGCATTTATGCGATATCTTCATATTCGCGATGAATATATCCCCGATGTCATTGATGTAATGAAAAGACTTGTTTCGAATCAACAAAGTAATATTTCTACGATGTTGTTCAGTACACGAGTGCCTATCTGATGAACGGCGAAGTGTCCACCGCGGACTGCAAGAGCGGACAGCGCGTATTCCCACGTCAAATTTTGCGAAAACCCGCCTCTTTTTTCATTTCCGCGGGATAAATTACCGTGTGCCCGTGTAACGCGTTATCCCCACGAGATTGTATTCGGATGCGTACGTATGTATAGCACGAGCGTATTTTATACTGTACGCACATCTGCGGCCCCACCGCGCGCATATGCACCCTGCGGCGGACGGGCCGGTATCCGTGGACTGACAGTTTTCGCTATATTTGGCCTTTGATAAATTCCCACCGGTCCGTGTGATCCAAATTCTGTCGGTGCACCGAACGCGACCATCCACGCAAAATTGCAAACACGATCAAGTCAAAGGCAACCTTGGACCTTTAACGACCGGTAGTCTATATTCTTTGTATCTTCTATACCTTTTCATTTTGTATCCTCTGTATCGACTTACTAATTACTTCCAATTCCTAACAACTAATATCAATTATGTTTATTAAATCGATGTAGTTAAAACGCAATCACTAATCTTGATTAAAATTTGTTTAATTTAATTTATATAGTGCCGTAGCCGAAATATACAATCTTCAAAATCGAATGAAATCTTAATAAACATGCTAAGTGAGAGCTATATTGGGTTACTTATAGACTATTTAGGTATAATATAGGTTTACATCCTAATACCATCTTCCCATATTCTGCTCTTATCTGAGATTAAGCCGACTAATCTCGTTATAAAATATGCTTGGCGTATAAGAGCGAATAGCGAATGTAAGTGACATTAAATCACTATTACGCTGTAACTTTACTAAGCTGGTCATACACGTAAAATATTAATAATGCCAGACGTCAAGATCCAGAAAGAGAATAACATATAGTATAATATAAATTTTACATAAAGTTACCTCAACATTATTAACCATAATACATTTTCTATCTTCAAGCATCACAGAATTAATTGTTTAAAACATAAACTTCTCTCTCTCTCTCTCTCGCTCAAATATATATAGTTAATGTTTTCTGAAATATTTCTCTTCATTTCTTTTCAAGAATATATTATACTTACAATTTTAATTTATGTCTTTAATGTTACAATCCTCTCCGCACTTTTATATTGCAATATATACTTATAAATTATAATTATACTAAAGATGTATAAACAAAATTTGTACACTGATAATTTATGTATGTATTTATTTTACATAATATCTCATAATTTATGTCTATACTTATTTAAGAACTTGCCTGAACTACTTTTGCTGTTTATGCTTACATTTTATAGTTTTTAATTGTTAAACATAACATAATAAAAAAATACAACGAAAATTTCTTACTTGTCAAGGCCGGGGAATTCTTTTCTACCCTCGTTACTATTTCATTTATTTCGTGCAGCAGTGAGCGACAGTCGACATCGCGTCGCGGTAGGCAGACCATGTACTTAAAACTTTAAATATGTTGACTCCAAAACTTTGCCTTACGTCACAGTGCCAACATTCCAAGATACGAACTGCAATCCGCAAGCAGGCACAAACGGGGTACAAATACGATACGCGAGCGTGACAAAGGATTATCTAATTAAACCGCGCGCGCGAGTTGCGTCACGGCTTGCGTAACGCAGCTAATCGCTTTTAGCTTTGCGCCCCTATAACGAGAACGGATCGACACGAAGGCAACTCAGATAATTGTCTATCGACGGATTGATCCGCTAAATTAAAACGCACCTTACGTAATGTATAAGCTGGAGGATTACGGCGCGACTTACAAGTTAGCGACGTTTTGATTCATTAGCTCTTAAGAGCATCCCCTTGAAAAACTAATTAAAGAAGCCGAGCCGCGAGATTAAAGTTTTTGTTAATAACTTTTGCATATAAACTCAAGCTGAGAAGCGCGACGGATGGTTTACAGCACCGCATTTGTCAGCAACGAAAGACTGGCTGAAAATGTAATGCAATCAAATCCAACTCTTTGCAGTTATTTATATATGCCCTCATATTAAATTAAAAAGAGAAAAAATTCTTGTCATGTATATTGTTTATATATTCAAATATATTGTATATCAAATATATTCTTGTCATATGTATATTGGTTTATATTTATTCGGATATATATTCAAGTTAGACATAATTTTTAAACTATTGCGTAACTTCTTCTCTGTGTAAAATTTATTTAGAATATACAAAATTGTGAAAACAATTGCATCCTGTCAATTGCTCCCAAGTTTGTTGTAAATCTAATTAAAAATTCAAGGCTGTCTTTCATTTTTACTCGATAATTTTTGGAATTAAAGAGAAGACGAAAATATAATAGTTTGTACATTTGTACAAGTCTAACAGTTGTAAATTTGACGACTACTGTCTGATGTTATAACTTCAGGTATTCTTAGGACAATTTGTAGCATTTGACAAAGGCTGTCTTAAGTTTCGATTAATAAAACTTTCTTGCATCTTGCGGCAATCAATCTGCTTGTCTACGGCTTGGAAACCGACTGTAAGTAACCACGATATAGCTATCCGACCGATGATTAACATTAATATTTCAACGTAATCGATCGAATGGCTTAAGACGCTTTTATTAGCCTGGCGGAGAGGAGCGCCAATCCCACGTAATCTTTTGTTATGACGCTAATCTTGCTCGGAAGATACTTTCCTCGAAAGTCGCTGAGCTATTCAGCTTTCTCATTAAATTATGCCCGCGTGGAAAGTACGGCCTTTCACGAGCTGTCACTGTGCCAGCCTTAAATAGAAGGTGCCCGAAGCGCCCGTTCCCCCATCGAAAAGCTCCATCGGCGGACAACTTTTAATGTACAAAGATCGCCAATATCCTGTGTCCCATCGCGAGTCACCGTAATCAAAGGTCACATCTACCCTCTTTTCTATAATTGAAAGGACAAGGAAGCGAAATGCAAATAAAACCGAATTAAACTCCGCTGAAACCGTTCGCCAAATAGCTGGTGGTCTTCAGCGTCCACAAAGCGATATACTGAAAAGCACGAGATCTCAAATGCTTTTATCCCTTTCCGCTTCACATGATCCCAATTGGAATCATGTTCCGAAAGTAATCAAAATTAATTACTAACTTTATAAGTACCAATTTAGCAAGATACTCCAATTAATATTTGCAGATTGCAGAGACAAAATCACACACAAAATAAAAGTACATACATAAAAATATAGTCTATTATCCATTGGATAGTTAAAAATTCAAGGATGCCTTTGTTTTCACTCAATAATTTTAGAATCAAAGAGAAGTCGAAAAGAATAGTTTACATATTTTCTCTCAATTACATAAACTTGCTCACATAAGAAACAATGCCGAACAAATTAAGAGAGAAGTAGAAAATTACATATAACTAACCACGGATGAATAGTGCCGTATCCTCAAGTGGCTCTCGCGAATAGTCACATGAAAGAAACACGTCGTAAGGTATACGAAGAAAAACGCCAAGCGAGATATCGTTATCGTACACGTTTCATGAATACGCTGCGATAAAATGTATATAAGCTGTCCCAAGTGGCACGCATATTTTTCAACTGCTCGTGCAATTGCCTGCGCATGTTAGTATACTGTGCTGTGTATTCTGTTTGTCCAATGTTTTACGATAATCATATTGTTTCAGTATAGTAGCAATATTTGTTAATAATATACAGAAGCACCGATCTTCTTTATAGAATTCTTTAAAAATCACATGCTATTTTTTAATCCCATCGTTGATACTGAAAGAACTACAAAATATATCTTAAGCGTCCTATATCAAATAAAAGTATTTTAATATATTAATAAATTTCTAGAAGACGACATTATTTCCCTTAGATCGGCACGAACGCGAAAACGTGATGCACGCCACAACATTGCAGAAAGTTCTATATTAATCATCCGCTGTCTGTTTATAAAGGCACCGTCGAACTTCTTAGAAGCTGCGCACCAATCTCGCCTAAAACGTTTAACGGGCTAAAAAATTACGAGGGGTTTGAAGCTTGCACAATCAAGCTAGAATCCTGCACAAACGATCTCGACTCGATTAGCCTTGTACATCCTTACATCCATATATGCAGGGGCTTATTCGCGATAATGGCGGGCGTGAACGATATTTCACGGCGGCCCCTATATCATCC
Source organism: Aphaenogaster ashmeadi (assembly GCA_003063805.1). NCBI lineage: Eukaryota > Metazoa > Arthropoda > Insecta > Hymenoptera > Formicidae > Aphaenogaster > Aphaenogaster ashmeadi. The sequence goes on from NJRQ01000079.1 coordinate 664,695, forward strand.
CAAACTACAGCATATAAGCAAGTGCGATCGTGGATAACGAGCGACGGCTTTGTCCGTAAGCTGTCACGGGTTGTGCAACCTGATTCCGTGGAGAGAGCGTAGTAGGAAATTACAGCGCGCTCGTGTCCGCGTTACGATCGATCGACATGTCGATGGTTTTTCGAAATCGTCTTCGCTCCGTAATCATCCGTCAATCCAGGACCGGCAGGACAAAGATATTAAATAATATTTCGCGTCATAAATAAATTTTAACCCAGTTTCGCAAGGAAAAGGAAGGAGAGGGAACTCTTCCACCGCTGATAATCAACTTTGCCGACATTAGCGACGATTAATAGTCGCGCCACGCTGGCAGCTGCGAGTGAAGGCTCGGTTCAGCGTTTTGGAAACGTTAACTCGGACGTATTAAGTCCGCTAATTATATCGTATCCTGTGTACATGTGCGAATTACCGCTCACAAAGGCAGAAATTTCGAACACTCGGTGAGTAACGGTGCGAAATAATTACGTAATGCTTCAAAATACGCCTCGACCGAGGCGTACCACTTTTTACCTTTTCCTTACACAAACCGGCTGTTTATACTCACGAGATACTCGTGCTTACAAAAAAATCGTATATACTCAACTAGGATTCCGCCAGATGCTTCAGGTTTACAACTGACTTAGCGGCGTCTCTTTAAGGTCCTACGCGTCTGCCTCTTTAATCTTATGGAAGGTAAATTTATCGTCAGGCAAACAAGGCAGGCGGCGATGTTTGCACCTTATTATAGGTCCCTCGCGAATTTTTATATACACGCGTCCGTGTGCTTTTGCTGCGTGTGTATTTGAAGATATAATAAATACGTGAACTCTGGTTCATATACAGAAGATGAGTCAGTCTACCATTATCTCATAAGATAATCATATTATGTAAGCAATCATCTTTTCCTGTTAATAAATTCATAAGCATTATTATTATTTTTAACAATCATGATCAATCATTATTTCGTATGATTAATGGAGGTCTTTGAATTCTTGCTTAAAGATCAATTAAAAAAGAATGACAAAGATTTGTACTTTAAGACTTCAAAATAACTTTGATAACTTTAAAATACAATAACTGTTATTCTATCTTTCCATCCCGGAAATAAAAGTTTGTTCTTATTTAATACGATAACTTATTCTAAGATATTCTATTATCTATTCAGATAAAATTAATGTTAACGTGTCTATCATTATATATTTAATAAACGACTTTACGCAAAGCTAATAATACGAATGCGTACATTATTTTCGTTCTATCGCTACGAGAAGTAACTGAATGCATCTCATAGCGAGAATGCATTTAAATCACTTAGAAACTTCCAACAAGAAAATAAAAGTCTGTTATTTTCACTAGAACATTTTTATACTTGTTAGCTGAATGTTACGCACAGATTTCATTCACTCACGCTCGTTATCCTCTAATCTTTTAGTCGAAAATTAGCATTTTCATCCCATACCTACCGAATACATAAGGTAAAAAAGCAATAAATTTTTAGCAAAAATAGTAAATTTTTGTAAATAATAAAAAATATATATAAAATATTAATATGTATAATATATATTTATTATGTATATGTATGCATATATGCGCGGAACAATGCGTCGTCTGCGTTACGTAAGGTGCGCCAGAGGCAACGTCGTTACGAAAATGGTTTAAGCCCGCGTTAATTAAGGAAGGCTTTAGCTGGTACCGGCTATAATCACCCGCGGCGGGCGTCGCCATGGCGACTGTAGAATGCGTAGAAAATGGCCGCGAGATGAGGAAATGAATGAACCGGAGTCGGAAAGGAGAAAGGGAGCTAGGACCGCCAGTGCAACTGTTTTTACAAGACGGGATCGTCGATCATTTGTCAGTCTCTCTCCGTCTCGCCCTTCCTATTCCTCTTCGCGAGACAGCCTACCCGTTATGACTAGCGGTTATTGCACCACGACTGACTGTATTATCTTCATGCCATGTACTAACAAACTGCGTATTCCATTGATTCTCTACGATCTGTGGATTGTTTATACCCCATTACCTCAAAAGCCAAATATCGCAATCAGAAAAATTCTTCTGAGTTAGGACTGATTGTTCCAACTTCTTGGTAAGCTAACCAATAGTTAAATCATATGTTCATCTTTGTCTAATTCGAAGGAGAAACAAAGAGAGACATATGATTTAACTATTGGTTAGCTTACCAAGAAGTTGGAACAACCGGCCCTTAATTAATTAAATCATTGTATATATAACAAACCATGTATCTATAACACTCAAACATATGCCTTAACATAGATAATATATCATAGATTAATATATTAAGGCTGACAGTATCCGAAAAGTTCACATTATAAACTAGAGTTTATAATTTAAAGCCCGTATTTATAGTCGTTACTCAAATCTCATCTTAAGAGTGTATCAGGTGAGATACTCAGAATGGAGTTTTATGTCATGAATAACGATTACAAATGAATATCAAATCGATTTTCAAGATTCGTCTATACCGTAGAACTGTCTCACATCTCAAGACTAGTTTCAGCTGAGTTTCTCAACAGGAACACGATTATAAATACAGGACTAAGAAACGTATTTTCAGATGTTACATTGACAAAGTTAATTGATGATTCATGAACTGACCATATAAGCATAAAAATTTATAATATGAGATTGTAAATAGTATATGTACATCGTAATTTACTTATTATATGTGTGATTTTAACTTGAACTACTTGTTTCAAATAAACATAACTAATTAGCCTAATTAGTGAACCTCAAATAACTCATATTAAATTAATATTCTATATTCATATTCTATGGGTTTAATCTACATATTACAACATGAAAGAGCAAATACTGCTACTATCACAAACTTATAACTCTTTGCCTTGTAAAATAAACTGATATTTGTTTAATTAAAATATTTTTATGTAAATATCTAAATAAATATATTTTCTTTCTCATTATTTTGTGAATAAATCATTTGACATAATAAATTAAATACTTTGCATAGATTTAATCTAGATATTGCAATGTTGAATCATTTGAAAGTTGTCGATAGTGTAAGTCAATTACAGTCTTTACGGACCTAACGAATCCATCCTATACGGAAGCCATGACACGGAGATGACAAAAAAGTAGGATCGTTAGAAAGAGGGCTATGATAACGATGGAAAAAACCGTAGTGACCGTAGATCGTTCGGTCCTCCGGGCAATACGAAGTACTTGAATACTCTACGTCGCAATCAGTCGACGAGCGGAATAGAGCGGGATCGGTACCGGTCCGGTTCGGTACGGTTACACGAGGGGTTGCCGATTAATGCAAATGTCTAACCTATTGCGGTGCATGGCATAGGCCCGGCCTAACTGATGGGCCGATCGCGGAGAACCGAGGAGGACGGAACGGAGAGAACGGAGCGAGCGACCAAGCGAGCGAGACTGACAACGATATGGACATGGAGTTGTCCAGAGCGCGTGGGGTGGCGCACGGAGAAGGGTAGGAGAGGGTCTATTCTGAATTACCCCCGACCTAAACTGGACCTGCTCCACGACGACCGTTCGACCGCAGCGCTTCAATTTAGAATGCTAATCAGGCGGCGTTCCTCCCTTCGACCCCGTCCTCCCGGCACACCGGCCATTGCGCCGGCGGTTTAATGTCTATACGTGTATTCATCCCTTAATCTGCCGGTGCTTCGAGGGTCAGAGGTGAGCCGCCTTTAACCGAGAGCTAGTGCCACTATGTCAATGTCTCTAGCGTAGAATTCTCGCCGCAGTGAGAGGTCGTAGTGAGCGCGGCAACATCCTTCTCGCAAAGCCGAGAATGGTTGGAGGCCGCCGACCCTGAGGAGTCAACCCGATCCCCTCGCTTTGATCTCAGGACAAGTATATAGACGAACGCATGCTTGGAGACTGGACCATTGATCGATGGACGTTTCCTGCCTGTCAGCAGAATCGTGCAGTGAATGAGGGTAGCAAGCTGCTTCGAAACATTCGTTGCATGGTGCTAGTACCACGTAACTTAAAAAATTGCAAAATATGACCTTGGTTCTGGTAATAATAACCAAATAGTCTATCGAACAACTTGTAATAAAATAAACTGTACAAGCGGAAATCCAAATATAAAATCATTATACATAGGCGACAGCTAATAGATAAAGTCTCGCGATATAGATATTTGTTATATAAAGCTCGTTGCGTGTCTTAAAATAATTATCCAAAATTCGTGCAAAATAGCGCAGTGACATGCAATATCTTAATAAATGATTGGCAATTATAATCCAGCAGCTCATTTCATACCGAATTAAACCGTCTTACCGCGACTGATAATTGCATGAGCCAAATATAGATATCTTCGTGATTAATTCCTCTTAAACAGACAAGCACCCCTTCTGATGGACGAAGATATCTCCATATTTTAAGTGTCTCCTGTTTAAGAGAACGGACGGATCAGGAGACAGAACTTCAATTAAACATTTACGCCCTGCGAAAAGTCCTCCGACGCCTTACGTAACTTTACGCGGAGCGGCTCCAGAATTACTGAATCATTTATTAATCCGCTGATGGAAGTACCTCGCTATATGTCAGAAAATTCTCGGTATGCCTTCCGGCAATCTCTAATTGGTGAACTTGTTAATTAGCTAATAACAATGAAAGCTCTGCCAAACTATAGTACGAGCTCGTAATCAAACCCGGTTTCGACATAATCAATCAATATAATAAAAAAGGTATCTTCAAGATAAATCGAAACTTCGAAATAAAGAATGTTAAACAATGTGAAAAAATAAAGCGCACAATTATCATGTCGGACGACAAGCCAAGCCACAACTAAGATTTTAATAAAATTATCGGCAATTCCATGAGCAATCCGACACGCTCCGAATACAAGTGTCAAGCTAAATTACATAGCTACAATGTAAAACCTACAGACACACACAACGCACGCGCGCTCGGGGCACGGAAGAGAATTTTGTTTAAATTCGCATTTAATTTTACCGCGCAAAATCCGAATAACGATTTAATTTACGTCGCGCCCGGTATATTCATCGCGTCCGAAAGAAAATTAATGGATTTTACGCCAACGGTGAAAGCCGGACGTACTACTAAATTATCAAGAGAGCGCTCATGTAATGCACGAGCTGACGCGGCTAGTCACGTTACATTGCCGCGAACTGAACAAAGAGTACATGCTGAAAACGCACACTTTACTCGGCAAACAAGATTTATATTCAGACACAGTTTCTGAGATAAATGGGGCTGTAGACCTTTATCTCTACAATTGAGTATGAGAAATATGCGCGTACAAAACGATCCTTACTTTATTCGGCTAATTATATGTAATATTTAATTGTAATTGAAACGATATCAAACACAGAACAATACTATAGGTGCGAGAGGAAACATTACGTCCGGGATTATGATTTCAATCGCACCGATGCTATACAATTGCCTTCCGAGTTGCTATGCCCCACTTTACACAATGATACGCTAAAGGCAACTGGAACAGGTCGTCGCTGAAGAGAAATAAATTACCGCCAAATGTGTCGTTACGCGCGCTGCAGCGTTTTATAAAAAGTATCATAAAATCTTTTGATTACTTCCAACAACTTCGTTAAAATGTAATCGTCTCGCACTTTCGCATAACCATTTTGATCTGAGAGAAATCACCTTTCTTGTTAACGCAAGCGTGATATCAATTATCAACAAAGGAAAAAGATGCGTCACACGGGCAAAAAAAATTAAATAATCTCAATTTTTATTGAATAGTTCCCTATATCTACAATTGCAATAATAATGACATTACTCTAAACATTTTCATCTCAAGTTTATAGTCAACGACATAAGAAACTCACAAAGTGGAAAGGAGAGAGAGTGTATATAAAATAGATTATTTTTAAAAGGTATAAGAAGAATTTTCTTTTCCTCTCTTTCTTCACATAAATACAAAAGTTTTAAATACATTACGTGTTTAAAATTATACGATATTGTTCGAGTTTAAAATAACAAATAGGGTAACTCCGGTATATACGCCGCACCTAAGGAAAACTTAATTTATCAAGGTTTATTAGAGTATAAGAATAATAAACAAATACGCGAAACATAATAATAATCTTGTATCTTTGCGGGCCTGATTGGTGGCTATAACCATCAATCAGGAAGTGGGAACAAGTTCGCGTCTCTCTACTTTTTAGGACTCTAGACTACAGAGCGTTTGTACTACGGCATAAATCCCGCACGCTAAAAATGCCGTATATCCTAAATAGGTGGGATATACAAGATATCAAGCTAAACAAAGAATACAAGAGCTATGCACTTGTATTTTGTTGTATTCCATCCTTTACTATCCCTCTACACTTACTGTCTCTTATACACATCTAGATGTGTATAAGAGACAGACACAATACTAATATGGCATAAAGGCACATAACAGAGTGGTTGCGAGCAAATTACCTGTACTCCTTCTATTTTTTCTGACTTCTGCGACGTAAATCCCCGCGCGGCGTAAATACCGGAGTTACCCTATATCTAATTGGAAAAATCTCCTTTAGAACTTGTAAAGAGAAGATTCTTTCGAGATGATATTTTCTAGCATTTTAAAAATTGAGCGAAATCGTCTGATTAAAAATCAACTGAGCTTTTCTCCAACATGGATCGGCGAATGTACGAATTTAGCTAAACCCGAAGAGTAATTAAATTTTCATCGAGACACGTCCTCGACTCGACTCGATGGTCGTCGATCTGTGCCGCGTTGACGCGCGACCACGCAAATTGCACAATCGACAGGTGGCGATGACGATTTTGAGCCGGGAGGAGCGACACGTTGATTGCAAACGCGGTCACGTTCTTCTCCGGGGATATATATCAATCCCGAAAGACATGCTAATCACGCGCCATTCTTGTGCGCCGACACCACCATATTCTCCGCTGCTCTTCTGCCTTCCAATTTTCGGCGGAACGCACCTGGGCTTCGTACACACGACACGATGCACGACAGTGAGGTTTGATATTTCAATCCAACTGCCACTAAGCTCGGAAGAGTAGAAAATTTACTCGAATGGACAAACAATGGCTATTGCATTTTGTTAATTAAATAATCGAATACAGATCATTCTTTTCTACGTCGATAATGTAATATCTTAGCAGGAAATAGAAGGTGTCAGATTCAATTAAATCGAATCACTTTCTAGAAATAGACATTTCCGCTCGCGGTGTCGATAAACAATTTCTGAATCAACTCGTGTAATCCGGAAACACTCGAAACACCGTCTAGGTGGATAACCTAGTCTATTCTGAGTACGGCGGTTCCGAGATACAGTATCCATAGTGCTGTCTCTTATACACATCTAGATGTGTATAAGAGACAGCAGGTGAGATACTCAGAATGGAGTTTTATGTCATGAATTACGATTACAAATGAATATCAAATCGATTTTCAAGATTCGTCTATACTGTAGAACTGTCTCACATCTCAAGACTAGTTTCAGCTGAGTTTCTCAACAGGAACACGATTATAAATACAGGACTAAGAAACGTATTTTCAGATGT